>LPNX010803508.1:69827-82438 GCA_001517045.1 Pseudotsuga menziesii
AACCTATGTAATTTTGAGGTTGTATAAATGGTTTGGCAGAGTTAATTTTCAGAAAGCTACAGGATGAAGGATGAAGGAAAACACATGGCTGTGACTCCAACCGACGAGAAGTTTACAGGCGTGACACTGTGTTTTAGCTGCTCCGTTTCATCTTATGTGTTTCACCTGTAGCTGTTACAACTTATTTTGCAAATAACAAAAAAAAAATTATGAGCAAATGGAACAAATTGGAGACGAAAAATAGATTAGGAATTTTGTTTCCATTCGTCAACAATAAGAATTCTTCCTGAAATAAATTTAGTTATCCTATTTCTGATCCTCGCAATCGCATGAAGCGTGGATGAGAGCATACTTATTCTAGGTGAAAGCAAAGACTGGAAATAAAATTCTACCTACTCTATGCTAATTGGGAATTAGAAAATAGTTACGTGTAATCAAATAGCCAGTGTATCCATACACGCAACAGTAATAGGAATATATTATCTTTCAATTTCGTGAATGAACAATGGCAATATACAAAGATGAATGAATTGAATTGTTGTGGATGTGATCTAACTAAATAAAAAGAAAAACTAAATTGTTCTAACCTCATACTCGCTTGAAACGATCGTTCGATAGGGATTTCGTAGGCATAGTTTTCACTCCTCAGATCATGCTGCAACTCTGTTGTAATCTCACAGATCACATAGGGTTACCAATAATACACATTAATACAGACATACATAACAAAGACAAGAGACAAGAGCAAGTAAGTAGAATAACAGATTATATTATAGTGAAAGGGTCCATACAATACAGAGAACTGAACCGAGTTCTCATCTGGCTCAACAGCCTAATATATATGATTTACAAACAGTTACAAATAACTACATGTCGGTTCACTCAACTGACACGACCTTATGTGGCCGACCTAATCTCTCATTAGTTAGCTAACTGACTTAGTTGGCTAATCGACTAAATCGGCTATCGTTCAAGTCAGCATACCGACTTGCTACTCCAACATCTCCCCCATGAAAAAAAAGTTTCTTTTCCCCAAAGAAACAGGGAGGTACCAAAATTTCTTTGTCTTTCTAAGTAGTTATTCTTGTGCTTGATCTTCATGGGCTATGAAGTCTAATGGTTGGTCTTTTTTGTACGCAGACTTCGACAATTGCTTCAGCTGTCACTGCTAGCTGATGTTGAAAATCCATCCAACTCTATAATATTTTCTGTATGTCGATGGTTAGTGTAGTCAAACTTGATAGGATCGACATTTTCTCTTGAATGGAAATTTCAGCTATTCTTTCCATGTTAGGACCCATAAACTGGGCCTTTTCCTCTATTGTCTCCAGTAGATGCTTCATTTGTGGGCAGAAGATGCCTACTTTTTCTAAGTTTGGAATGGCTTGTTGTACCCACTGATGTGCTTCTCGCTCGAGCTTTTGCAGTTTGGCTGTTTCAAGGAATATTTGGTCTTTAATTGTGCATCTGAGTGCTTCCTCAGTGCTTTTCCTCTTCTCTAGTGCTTGGATCTCTTGTCAGGTCTTTCTGGTTTGCTGATAGACTTGCCTGTAGTAAGTAGGCTAGTCTCGCAGTACTTCTTCTGTAATGACAGACTCCTCCATGTGATCTTGCAACACCTTGTATGCTTCTGCAAAGGCTGTGTGCTGCTCCATCAATAGTCGGATGGTTTCTTCTTTCTGCTCCTCTTTTGTGTCTTGAATTTGTGCCTGTAGCGCCAACACCACTCTCTCAAACAGCTGATGAGCTCTTTCTAGTGGTTTGTCAGTGTCAACCTCTGCTAGTCCTGGTATCACCGTTTATACAAGGATTTTGCATTTTTTGAGAAACTCGACTTGTTATTTTTCATTGTTGTCGAGCTCCTTACATCTTTGTTGGCTCCTTGTCTTTGCTTCAATTGCCAGTGTTTTGAGGAGTTGCCCTAGCTCTGCATCTTTCAACTTGGTTTCATCGACCGCAGTGGTTGACCCACGTTGACTGATGTAGACCATTTTTGTCTATCCATGATGGTCCTTCTTTTTCTCCTTCTTCTTCTTGTGCTTCTGTGTTTTTGCTTGTTTTGGTACCTGTGTACCTGCAAGAGTCAGGTCTGGATTGTTTATTTGATGGGAAGCAATGATTGATGGTATTTCTATTTGAGTCGGTTGGATGACTGCTGCATCTGGTTGTGCCTCTAGTTGGTTGGATATAGGGGGTCCAGAAGTGGATGTGGTTGGTGCAGCTAGTTGAATTAGAGGTTTTGAGTCGGGGGGTGGTGATGATGGTGTTGGTGAATGGTCGGGTGTGATTGGATTGGTGGAAATGTGGTCGGGTGATGGATTGTGGATCTGAGGGGGTGAGTCCATGTCAAAGAAAAGTTGGTCGATTTATCAACTTATGTCCTCCATATTTTCTCCTTCCTCATCGTCGGTCAGTTCAGAAGCTGGTAGGTGGGGTTCGGGTTCCGTCAGAAT
The DNA here is from genome assembly GCA_001517045.1 of Pseudotsuga menziesii. Taxonomy (NCBI): domain Eukaryota; kingdom Viridiplantae; phylum Streptophyta; class Pinopsida; order Pinales; family Pinaceae; genus Pseudotsuga; species Pseudotsuga menziesii. The sequence goes on from LPNX010803508.1 coordinate 72,281, forward strand.
GATAGATGTGGCCCAACTTGTGACAACTTCATCTTCTTTGTCGGGGTTCCTTTTGAATGTCGAGCTTATTATTTCCATAGTCTTTGGCCTCTGGAGTACTTGGCCAGGTTGGGAAATGGGTATTCGGGATCCGCTGACATCGAACAAAGGTGCTTTGGTAGAGAGCTTCTGCACCGTGGTGAATATCTCAGGAAGTTTTTCAATGTATGCCTGGTGTTCTCTGTCACGGTCGAACTTTTCCTTCACAACCTCCAACATAGCATTCTTGCATAAGTCGAGTGGGCTTACGGAAAGTTGTTATGGTATTAGTTCTTCTATTATTTTTGTTGGAGATGGAGGAGGGGGTGTAGACACAAGATCCACAACATTTTTGGTGGTTGAAGTGTGTGTGCACTTTGCCTTCTTTGGTCGAACTGGCTGTGTCCCTACCTCGACAAATTTCTGAAATTGGGTTTCCACTGGCACTTTGTTTGCTGCGGCATCTTCTATTATGTCGAGGGCCATAAATGCTATTTCCTCCTCATCTTCTAAATATTCTATAATGATAAGATTGTGCTTACCTTTCCCTCGTTGCTATTGCTATGTTCTTTTCCTTTTTCTCGAGGCTGCTATCTCCTTCGACAATTTGGTTATATTTTCTTTGGTGGCAGCATACTCTAGATTTTCGGTTTCTATCTCTCCCCTTGGCTCTTGAGTTGGGATGAGATTTTCTTTAGCCAGATTGCTTACCTACTGTTCTGCATGTGTCTCTTCTCTTTGTGCTGTTGGAGGTTTGATTATGGTTTGTAGTCGACCAGGGCCTTCGATCGGTGTCTTCTCTGACACAAAGGTACTGATGTATAGGTTAAGCTCATAATCCTCCTCCTTCTGCTAGTCTGTTAGTGGTTCCTCTATCGAGAAGTATGTTTCCTTTGCCTTTGCTGGTATTGGTACTTTTGTTCCTGCCTATTGAGATAGCTCCCGAAAGATGTATTCAACTGCTAGATAGTAGTCGGGGGTTTTTGTATTTGTTTTGGTGTCCTGCATGTACCACACCGCAGTATGGTCGAGTTCTAGCTGAATGTGGGCCTTTTTAGGCAAAATTATTTAGATGTTTTGAGGAACCCTCCATCTGGTTGTGTGGACTTTTAGCCGCTGGAGCTCATTTTTCAACTGCACTTTCCCATTTGTAAGTTCCTTCATTGTTCCATTCTGGGCGAATGGTTTGAACCTCCACATATGAAATCTTGTTGGCTCTTGAAATTTCTTGTCCCCGATAGGGCACAAAGAGTAGATTACTATCCATAAGATAAGGGATGGGAACCTGATAATTCCTCCCGTCTCTTGGCATTTTTCACAGATGTTTTTGATCATGTCAATGACATACTCAGCCCATATTTATACCTTTCCATTGGTTGCAATGGTGTCTACTTCCTCCAACATATCTAGTTTGAGGTTGCTTCCATGACTTGGCATTATGAGTGTCGTGGCTATGATCTTGGCCACACTATGTGGTGTTTGAACTATTATGTGGCTAATCATCAACCCTTTCGAGTTTTTTCCTGATGCTAACCCTCTTAGTTCTTTGACCAGTCCTTATTTTATATCGACTAGTACTGGGTCTCCTTTGTTTGATAGACCTTTTAGTTTGTAAATAACTTCCCCAGAGATGTCGACTGGTTGATCGAAATAAAATCGACCATTGTGGTACCGGATTATGATAAAATTTACCGTTGTTTCTTTTGTGCCACCGAAATTGGCCATGAGCGCTGCATTGATATAATTTACAATGGAATTGTGTTGTATTTTCTCTGCAACTGGGGTAGGTTTCTTGTCAACGTACTCCCATTCTTTTATCTCGGCCCATATTTTTGCCCATGAACCCTCCTGCACCTTAGCATTCTTGATGTTCTTCAGTCTTCTTACTAATGGTGTCTCCTTTGTTTGTAGTTCCTTGGTTTTGGTTGAGGCTCTGGTCTATTTTGGTGCCATCTTGTCGGTTTGAGGGTTGATTTTACTACGGTCCTCTTGATTTTCAGTCATCTGGTTGCTTTGATGCTCTCTCTGTTTGAATTGTGGTGAATGATCCTTTGGTGGTTCAGTATTTATAGTGGACGTGTTGGATCTTTTTTTCGATGAGTGTATTAATGGCGGACGTGATGGTCCAGCGAGAGCACTTGAGTGTGCATTAATGGTTCTCGAAGTCATGAATGCATGATGGGACTGTCGAGGTCGTCGATTGATGTTGGTTATGAAAATGGTCGATGGTGTTATATCGATGGGCATGATGTCGGTGGTTGAAGTGGTGATTCCCTATTATTCTTTTGTGTGTGTATCAGTACTATTTTGCTTTTTGGATTTTTTTAGATTTTTATAGCTTTTGTTTAACCGTTATGGTCGTTATATGTTTTTTTTTAGAATAGATTTGTTTTAGTTTCTGTAGCATTTTAGTCAGGACCCATTAACGAGTTTCCGAAATACTATGCCTTGTAACTTCCTTAGTCGGACTGAACTGTTGGTATGTATCTCTTCAACAATATAGGGTCCCATCCATTATGTATGTAGCTTTTTAGGTTTTCCTTTCACTCGACTATTGTATAATAAGGAAAGGTCTCCTATCGACAGATTTTTGTTTTTGATGTTTCTATCGTGCCATGCCTTTTGTTGTTGTTTCTGGATTTCTTGATGTTGGATCACAATTAGTCGGTGTTCTTCAAGTTTACTTAGTTGCAATAGTTGGTCCTTTCTTCCTTGTTCAACATCGACATGTAAAAGTTCTATGATAATAAGTCTCTGTTGTTGAAAGTGTAGAGGAACTACTGCTTCTTGTCCATAAACTAGTTGGAACATTGTTTGGTCGGTTGAACGCTTGTATGTCATTCTGTATGCCCATAGTACTCCAAGTATCTTTTCATCCTAGTCGTCTTTATCAGCATTACATATTTTTGTTAATCCTTTTGTTAATGTTTTGTTAAAGGCTTCAATTCCTCCATTAAATTGAGGATGGTATGCTGTACTTCGACGGTGGTCGATTTGGACCTGGTTTGTTAGTGTTTTAATCATTTTATTTATGAAGTGTGTTCCCTGGTCACTGATTAGGGTTAATAGACATCCAAATCTGGTAATCATATTATCATAGATAAACTTATAATCTATATCACTGGAACATGTGTCGACTGGTTCTTCCTGTGCCCATTTGGTTACATATTCGACTGCAGTTATTATGTACCTTGCGCCTGTTCTTTTTGTTGGTATAGAAAATGGTCCTATGAAGTCGATGGCCCAAATTTCGAATGTCAAACTTGGGTTTATTGATATCAGGGGCATTTCTGTACTAGGCAAGGGTCGACCCATCCGTTGACATTTGTCACATTGGCTTACAAAATTTTTGCAATCTTTGTGGAGTGTCAGCCACCACAACCCTTATTATTGGATTTTCTTTACAGTTCTGTTTGCTTGGAAGTGTCCTCCAGCAGGTCTGTAATGTGCTTCATGCATGATATTATTTCTTTCATGTTCCAGTACTCACCTTCTAAGAATGTCGTCTAACCCCATTTTATATAGGAATCCATTTATGAGGTTGTATGGTGCATGTCACGTCCCCATGCCTCCGATCGGTGAAGAGGATGTGGCTACAAGCTTCAAGCACCCTGGGCTAAGAGCCCCATGAACATGTATAGGCATAAAATTTGCATAACAGAATGCTGAAATAAAATGCATTGTAGTATATCATGCACATATGCAATTTAACCAACACACACAGCAGAAACCATCAGCACTCATACATGCATGTAATCATTTAACCTGTCTTCATTTTTATTACCAGAAAATAAGGTTGCAGAAGTAAAAATGGACAAGATCACTTATCTTATGACGAACTCCTTCCACAACCAGCTACATCGCTACAACGTTCCACCCAACCATAGGCCAGCGTGCTCCTTAATCTCTCAGCAGAGCTACCACCCCCGAGCTGGGCATGATTCTCCAAGGAATAAGGGAACAAGCAGGCTTACACATAGCCAAGGGTACACAAAACACAGCCAAGCCAACACAGTTGGGTTTATCAGGCCATCCAGGAGTTGGGAAAGGCTAATTGCTAAGCTGGTGAGCTCATTATAGAGCCAAGAACACCTACACCAGAACTAGCCTGACCTCTAAGACACCCAAACACACCCAACACAAGGAATCAGTCCCTTCTCTGCTACACAGTCCCTCAGGCCCTGCATTCCATTCCAGTGCTATTCAGGGGTGATGGAGAAGAAGGATATCCCTCTAGCTCTGTCTATGTGGTTTCGAGCCACTAGGTTTATCAAGCAAAACTAAGCCCCCATCCCTACTCCTCTCACAGTCGGAAGACCAACCATTGCACTCAGGTAATGAATTTAACTGTCATAGCTTAAACAGGGAAAAACAAATCCCAAATGGATTACACAGCCCCAAACATATCAGTGGACATGGGGAAAGAACAACAGTCGTGAAATCAAATCAGCATACATTACCAACATACATGGGGAAAAACAGTAGTCCGTTTTACATAATTGAAGCCGCTGGGGAAAAACGTATGCAAACCATACTGGGGAAGAATTTATAGTTTCCCGATCGGTGCGTGAACCACCAAAATGCAGAACCCATGAATCAGCCCATGAGTAAAGGATACGGCCTCACTATTCACAAATCCACAGAAGAAAACTACTACGTGGGTAAATCCAGCAAAATCCTGTGCGTGAAGGAGAAAAACGGCAAAGAATCCCTCTGCGTGAGAATGTACAGCAATGGAGGGGACGCGAATTGCAAGTGCATGAGCGTTTTTGCCACTGTGGAGCCAAGAAAAATGTCTGCGTGAGGGATGAACAGCAAAATCGTGAGGTGCCAAAATGGAGAGTGCGTGAAGGTTTTTCCCCTGCCATTGTGAATTCAAACGCTGTGGGTGGAGTGTGCATGAGGGTGAGGACTGACAGTCCTGCCACCCACTCCCAAAGCAATTAACTGCCTCAACCACCAGCAGCAATTATTTAATGAAAGTGGTTGAAAAAATCAAAGGAAGAAGACATATGGGTTTTTCTCTCATTGGCCAAGGTTGACAATTTCCCCCACCCCTATCCTTGTGAAAATCATGCCCCTTTCTCATTTTAGTTGCCGTGATCATAGCTAGTCGGGTTCATTTTTAATTATAGATGCATATTTACATGATGACCATCATAATATATGCCACATGCCCTGATATACCATCGGTGACAATTCAAATCCAAACCATAACATAACCGATCAATGGTGGGGCCTTGGCCTTTAGCTCCACACCGTGATCATTTACAATATTTACATCATATAGATATATTCTAACGGGGTCAAAACCAGGACATTACATTCCCCTCCCCCTTCAATAGCACTATCCTCAGTGCTTTACAAAATTTGAACAAAATGCTACACTGGTATCACCTCAGTGTTCCGCAGAATTGAACAAAAATGGATGTGCCAATTGCATGGCATCCTCCAGCTCCCATGTAGCCTCTTCAGGTCCGAAATGCTCCCACTGCACCTTTACCTGACCTATGGCTCGGTTCCGGAGCATTGTGACCTTCCTGTCGAGGATGTGCATTGGCTTGATTTGGAACTCTCCCTCGAGTTCCACCTGAATCACATCTCAATTTATCACATGGTTAGGATCATGTACATATCTCTTAAGCAAAGAAACATGAAAAAAATTATGAGCTCTAGTGCTAGCAGGCAATGCAAGTCTATATGCAACTGGCCCTATCCTTTCAAGCACTTCAAACAGCCCACAATATCTTGGTGACAACTTGGCACAACTTCCAAGCTTCAAGGAACTCTTCCTTGCCCTCACTCTAAGGTAAACATGATCCCCAACACTGAACTCTCTGTTCACCCTATGCTTATCTGCATAGCTTTTCTGTCTGTCCTGTGCTGCTTTCAGCTTCTGCCTGATCTTTACAACCTCTTGCTCCATTTCCTTGAGCAACTCTGGCCCAAGCACAATCCTGTTCACTAGATTATCCCAAGTCACTGGTGTTCTACACCTCCTTCCATACAAATCTTCATATGGGCTCATCCCTAAGGATGCTTGATGTCCATTGTTATAAGCAAACTCTACCAAGTGTAAGTAATCTTCCCACTTGGTTGGTTTGTCCATTACGTACATGCGAAGCATGTCTTCAACCACCTGATTAACTCTTTCTGTCTACCCATCTGTGTGAGGATGGTATGCAGTGCTGAAGTTTAGCTTTGTACCCAAATCTGCAAACAACCCCTTCCAAAAATTGGAAGTGAACTTGACATCTCTGTCAGAGACTATTGCCTTAGGCAATCCATGTAATTTGAATATCTCCTTCATGAAGATCTTTGCAATGTCGCCGGTCTCATACGTAGACTTAACCAGTATGAAATGCGCTGCCTTTGTCAACTTGTCTACCACAACCATGATGGAATCATGTTGTCTCCAAGTCATTGGCAATCCTATAATAAAATCCATGGAAATAACTTCCCATTTCCATTCCGGAACTGGCAAAGGCTGCAACAAGCCTACTGGATGTTGATGCTCAACCTTTACCTGTTGACATTTCATACACCTTGAAATGTATACAGCCATATCCTTTTTCATACCTGGCCAAAAGTACTGCTTTCTATCTGTAGCAATCGTCTTCTGATATCCTGGGTGACTAGAATACGGAGCTTGATGGATTTCATCCATAACAACTCTCCTCAAATCTGCTACATCTGGGATATAAATTCTACCTTTATAAGTGAGAATCCCATCTTCTTCCAATTTATATCCCTCATACTTCTTCTCAAGACTTTGCTGCTGCAACTTGTCTTTGGCCTGCTCATACAATTCATCTCCAGTAGCATGACTAACAATCTGTTGCCTCAAATCTGATTGGAAAATACTAAGAGATGCCACATGCATTTCCTATACCTTCCTGCTGAGTGCATTAGCTACCTTATTCTCTTTTCCCTTTATGTGCTTGATTTCAAAATCAAACTCACATAAAAATTCCAGCCATCTTGCTTGCCTAGCATTCAGAGTAGGCTGATCAAATAAATACTTCAGCCCACAGTGATCTTTTCTGAGCTCAAATCTTCTACCCATCAAGTAATGTGTCCACATCTTGAGAGCATGTACTATGGCTGCAAGCTCTAGATCATGGGTGGCATAGTTCTTCTCATGCTCCTTCAGCTTTCTTGACTTGTAGCATATCACGTGGTTGTCTTGCATAAGGACTCCTCCAAGCCCTTGTCCGCATGCATCAGTACACACCACAAAATCTTTCTCTGGATCTGCAACCTTCAATACTGGTGCACTAGTGAGAAGATTCTTCAACTGCTGGAAGATTTCTTCACACCTCGATGTCCATTCGAACTTCATCCCCTTCTTCTACAAAGAAGTGATGGCATGTGCAACTTTGGAGAATCCCTCAATGAATCTCCGGTAGTATCCTGCAAGTCCCATAAAAGATCTTACGTCTGTCACATTTCTTGGAGTAGGCCAATTCACAATGGATTCTATCTTTTCAGGGTCCACGGATATACCCTCTTCTGAGATAATGTGACCCAAATACTGAATTCTATCTCTATAGAAGTCACACTTGCTCAGTTTTGCATACAACTGGTGCTCCCTGAGCAATTGCAATTTCAATCTCAATTGCTCTTCATGCTCTTCCTCATGCTTAGAATAAACAAGAATGTCATCAAGGAAAACAAGAACAAACTTGTCCAAATACCTGCTGAAGACACTATTCATAAGGCACATAAATGTAGCTGGTGCATTTGTGAGGCCAAATGGTACCACTACAAACTCATAATGCCCATACCTTGTCCTGAAGGCTGTCTTATGAATTTCTTCATCCTTGATTCTTACCTGATGGTAACCAGACCTCAAGTCAATCTTGGAAAATACCTTTGCTCCTCTCATTTGATCAAAGAAGTCATCAATCCTAGGCAAATGATATTTATTCTTCACGGTAACCTTGTTCAACTGTCTGTAATCAATACATAACCTGAGTGTACCATATTTCTTCTTTACAAACAGAACTGGTGCTCCCCAAGGAGACACACTCGGTCGGATATACTTCTTCTCCAACAACTCTTGCAGTTGCATCTTCAATTCTAGCATTTCCGGTGTACTCATCCTGTAGGGTGCCTTGGACACTGGTGCTACTCCTGGCACAAGTGCAATTGTGAAATCAATGTCCCGCTTTGGAGGAAGCCCTGGAATCTTGTCAGGAAACACATCCCCGAACTCCTGTAACACTTGATAGTCCTCCAACCTAGGAGTTTCATCTCTTGTTTCCTCCAAAACTTGAGTTGCATACAACTGGAAACCTTTCCTACAAAACTTCTTTAACTGCATTGCTGAAACCTGCCTCACTGAAATCACCTTTGGAATGCCTTTCACAACTACTAGGTTTCCTTCTTCATTCATGCATTCAAAAGTCTTATTGTAACAATCAAGCTTCACCCTGTGAGCTTCTAACCAATCCATTCCAATGAGAACATCATAGGAACCAAGCGGTAGAATATTCAGATCTACACAAGTGACCAATCCATTCATGACCAATGGACATTTCTCTACCACTTCACTGACCTTTCTCTTAGTTCTAGTGGCTAGCTAAACTAACCAAGACTTTCTATGCTTTACTTTCTTAAAAGCACAAATCTCCACTACTCTAGGAGTAATGTAATTGTGAGTAGAACCAAGGTCAATCAAAATAGAAACAGATTGCTCAGCAATCTTACCTGCAACTTCAACTACCCTTGACTGGTGATCTGCTTGACGGTCCTCCAATGCTGTGTAGATCCTAGGAATTGTCCTTGCTACTTGACCCACTGTTTCTGCTTCTTGAACGTTATAAGCTTGTCTTACACTCTCATTCTCGAGTGGACAATTCCTGCGCATGTGGGGTCCTCCACATTTCCAACATTGAAGTGGTCCTCTATTCTGTTGTGGATCCTTAGGCTTTTCTCCTATCACTCCAACTGGTTTACTCGCAGCTTGAGATGGCTGCTTTTGCTGGTTTCTGAAATTAGAAGGTTTGAAACCTTTCTTCCTCTGGTCAAACTTCTCGTTCTTCTTGTCCTTCCATGCCTTATGGTAATCCGGCTTACCTTTGCTTTGCTCATAACAATACTTATCTTTCCTTATTGCTTCTTCAAGAGTTCTAGGTTCATAAAACTTAATTCTATCTTTGTAAGACTGAGGTAATCCACTCAGGAAACGCTGGACCTTCACTTTTTCATCTCTAATATACCAGACATACCTCAACAACTCCAGAAACTTATTTACATATTCTTCCATGGTTTGCTGTCCCAATCTCAACTCATGGAATTCCTTAATCTTGTCATCATAATACCTGTCAGAGAGGTATTTTTGCTTGAAATACTTCTTGAACTGTTCCGCTTAAGTCTCCTTTCACTGATACTCTTTACTTCCTTCCAGTGTTCCCACCAAATGGATGCTCTCCCATTCAGGTTGAATATGGCAACTCTTGCCTTCATGTTTCCTGAATAATCATGCACTTGAAAGTACTTCTTTATCCCAAGAAGCCAAGCTTCATCCTCTTGTCCAGTCTTTACCTCACCATCAAATGTAGGAGGTTTAGCTTTCTCAAATTCATCACGAGAGCGATCCCTATGGTGTCTCTTTATTTTTCTTCTATGAGAAGAAGAACTTGAATCCCCACTGGATTCTTCATAATCAGATGATCCACTAGAAGTCCTTCTCCTTCTCCTAGTACTACTCTTACTGCCTTTTGGTCTCGCTGTACCTCGTCTAGAATCTATCTTTCTTTGCAAGTCTGTCAAACTCTGCAACATAGCAGCATTCAACTGATGCTGCTCTTCCTGGGCTTTAATCAAGCTTCTCATAGTAGTTGCAACATCTGATGGTGTCTCTTGGAATATCCTTCCATTAGACTCTATATCATCATTTCTATTATGTACATTTTCTCCCATGGCATCTTTTGCTCGCTCATAGGAATCCCGAGCATCATATCCATCATGGGTTCTCATACTGAACCACCCCTTACTTACCAAACTGCACTACCTGGAATACTTCTCTTGAAGGTAACTATAATTCTGCAAACGTGTTAATAACACAATTGTTAGATGCATACATTGATACAAATCAACATTACTTACCTTCTCTTGGAATAATCATAAAATTAC
>LPNX010803508.1:83482-132705 GCA_001517045.1 Pseudotsuga menziesii
GCGAACAAGCAGGCTTACACATAGCCAAGGGTACACAAAACACAGCCAAGCCAACACAGTTGGGTTTATCAAGCCATCCAGGAGTTGGGAAAGGCTAATTGCTAAGCTGGTGAGCTTATTATAGAGCCAAGAACACCTACACTAGAACTAGCCTAACCTCTAAGACACCCAAACACATCCAACACAAGGAATCAGTCCCTTCTCTACTACATCGTCCCTCAGGCCCTGCATTTCCTTCCAGTGCTATTCAGGGGTGATGGATAAGAAGGACAGCCCTCTAGCTCTGTCTGTGTGGTTTCCAGCCACCAGGTTTATCAAGCAAAACTAAGCCCCCATCCCTACTCCTCTCACAGTCCGAAGACCCATTGCACTTAGGCAATGAATTTAACTGTCACAACTTAAACAGGGAAAAACGAATCCCAAGTGGATTACACAGCCCCAAACGTATCAGTGGACATGGGGAAAGAACAACAGTCCCGAAATGAAATCAGCATACATTACCAACATACACGGGGAAAAACAGTAGTCTGTTTTACATAATCGAAGCTGCTGGGGAAAAACGTATGCAAACCATACTGGGGAAGAATTTACAGTTTCCCGACCGGTACGTGAACCACCACAATGCAGAACCCACGAATCATCCTGTGAGTAAAGGACACGGCCTCACTATTCACAAATCCGTGGAAGAAAAATACTGCGTGGGTAAATCCATCAAAATCCTGTGCGTCAAGGTGAAAAACGGGAAAGAATCCCTCTGCATGAGAATGTACAGCAACGGAGGGGATGTGAATTGCAAGTGCGTGAGCGTTTTTTCCATTGTGGAGCCAAGAAAAATATCTGCGTGAGGGATGAACAGCAAAATCGTGAGGTGCCAAAATGGAGAGTGCATGAAGGTTTTTCCCCTGCCATTGTGAAGTCAAACGCTGTGGGTGGAGTGTGCATGAGGGTGAGGACTGACAGTCCTGCCACCCCACTCCGAAAGCAATTAACTGCCTCAACCACGAGTAGCAATTATTTAATGAAAGTGGTTGAAAAACACAAAGGAAGAAGACATATGGGTTTTTCTCTCATTGGCCAAGGTTGACAATTTCCCCCACCCCTATCCTTGTGAAAATCATGCCCCTTTCTCATTTTAGTTGCCGCGATCGTAGCTAGTCGGGTTCATTTTTAATTATAGATGCATATTTACATGATGACCATCATAATATATGCCACATGCCCTGATATACCATCGGTGATAATTCAAATCCAAACCATAACATAACCGATCAATGGTGGGGCCTTGGCCTTTAGCTCGACACCATGATCATTTACAATATTTACATCATATACATCTATTGTAATGGGGTCAAAACCAGGACATTACAGTGCAGCTTTCATGGCTAAGATTTGTTTCTTCTTCATACTCATGCCTTCTGGTGCCTATCCATCTTCTAAAAACTGAGCTATTTCCTCTAGCTCTGCAAGGACTGCTTCTATTCAAAATAAATATGCATCCGGTAAGTCATCTTCGACTCCTGTCAGTTCCTCCCCTGTGTCGATTTGGGATAAGTGGTCGGGGACGACATTTAGCTTACCCAGTCTGACAACGAATTTGAATTCAAATTTGTGGAATAGAAGTAGCCATCGACAAATTATTCCATGGTGTAGAGGCTTATTTATGAGGTATTTTAGTGCTTGATGGTCAGTGTAGAAGATAAATGGGTTAGCTAGGAGATAGTGTAGATATTTCTGCAGTACAAACACGATTCCTAATGCTTCTCTTTCGGTTGTTGAATAGTTTCTTTCAGCTTTGTTTAGTTTCCTGCTACTCTAAACTATAGGATAGTCCATTCCATCATCTCCTGGTTGAGTTAGGATTGCTCCGATTGCTAGGCTTGATGCATCGATGTGTACATGGAATTTGATCGACCAGTTTGGAAACCTTAGTATGGGTGCTGTGACTAGATTTGTTTTTAGTTTTTCGAATGATATGTCACACTCCTCTGTCCAATTAAATTCCTGATCATCTCTTAGCAATTATTACAATGGGTATGTCATGTCTGAATAATGTCTTATGAATTTTCTATAGTATCCTGTATGACCAAGTAGTACCCTGACTTGTTTCGGATTCATCGAGAGTTTTATGTCAAGGATGATTTTTATTTTTGCGAAGTCAACTTTAATACCTTCTTTATAGACGATATGCCCTAATAGTATTCCTATAGGAGTTAAAAATATGCACTTCTTGATGTTTAGTGATAGTTGGATTTGTCGACATCGTTCCAACATAAGTCTTAACCATTTACAATGGTCCTTTAGTGTAGACTATATTTTCCAATCATTGAAATATATTGCCATTGTTTTGTAAATGTACTCCTAAAATGTTTTAACCACAATCCTTGAAAAGACTGCAGGTGCATTTTTAAGTCTAAAAGGTATAACCCTGTAAGCAAATGATCCAAATTCAAATACAAAATTTGTCTTTTTCTGTTCTTCTTTGGCTATTGGTACTTTATTATAACCTGAGAATCCTTCTGTAAACGAATAGCATTCATGTTCTGCTACCTCATTTAAGATTTCATCTGCATAAGGAGTTGGAAATGGGTCTGTTAATGTAACTTTATTGAGTTCTCTGAAGTTGACATAGATCCTTATCCTGGTTGGATCATGTTTCTTTGGTTGAACCACCATTGGACTTTCCCATTCTGATTGGTCAATAGGGTAGATGATTCCTGCTGCAAGCAGGTTATCAATCTCTTTCTTGACTATCTCTTTGTATTTGTGAGCTAGTTTATATGGTCGTTTCTTGACAGGTCGAACATTAGGTTTTATGTTGATCTTCATTCCTCCCATTTCATGTACTAGACCTTTAAGATCCTTATAGTATCTAACAAATACATCCCGAAATTCTTTCAGTAGGTTTGTGATCTCTGCTGTTTGTGCTTCAGACCAGTAGTTTCCAATTTTTGCTATTTTTGGTCTATCATCATTTGATATGTTGACTTCTCTAGTTTTAATTTTAGCATCTATCCATTCTAGTGCTTTAGATTCATTGATTGGTCGACTTTCTTCCTTAAACTGTGAGAATGTGGCAGGGAAGTCTGCTGTAGTCATTTGGTCGTTATCCTCCTTGTCGGTTGTTTCAACTTTGAGTGTTGTGCGAATCGGTTTGGTCATTTTGACATGATTTGATTTCCATCTAAAACTTTTCCCTTCTAACTTTTCATTTTCCAACTGTAGTCTCATTGACTATGTTATTGTCCCGGTTTGTATGTTGTTATAGTTTATTGTCGGTCGGTTGTCCCTTTGGGTTTTGTTTTCTGTCGGTTGTACAAATGCTTTGATCTATTTTGCAGTTTCGACCAAATTCTCATTTTGGGGTTCAAAGTTGAAATCATTGATAAAATTTTCTTTAAGTTCATGCCATATAAATGTTTCACCTCGAGCTTCTTCCATATTGTACCATTTGTTCGGTAAGTTGGTGAGTGTTGATGGAAATAAGTGTGGCCATGTACGTTCTTCCTTGTATCCCAATCTTATCCATTCTTTTTCACATATCTTTATATGGTTTTCTGGATCTCGTCCTTGGGTAAATATAGGTATCTGAGCCTGGTTGGTTAACTTCTTTCCTCCAAATGTTTTTACAAAATAATTCGAAGGTGTTGTCCATGTCTGTAGTCTTGACTGATGGGTATCCCACCATCTAGTAGCTTGTCTTGTAAAAGTTTCTACTAAACTTTGTAGTTGGCCATGTTCACCGATGTTCCTAGATACTTGCTTTACATGCATAATTGGTGATTCTCTTTCTTTATACTTTGGGATTGTTGTGGTATTTATATTTGTTGGTTGTAATGTAGGATATTCCCTAATTTTCTTTTCAAATATTTTTGGGATGCTGGACACCACAAAGCATTGTTTGACTGGTTTCTTCTATACTTTTTGAATAGTCCAGCATCCTCTTGCTTTTGTTTCATAGTTTTCAACCTCCCAATAATATAGTTCTGCATCTGAATTGTATCCTACTAAGTCTTGATTTCCTAATTAAAGTTCACCATATGTATTAGGTTCTATGTAATCTTCATTATTATGTATCTGATATAGTTGTCGGATGTCAACTTCTTCATCAATTGGTTCTGTCCAAGGTTCTACTTGGGATGGATGAATAGGTACTATGACTTTTTGTCCATTCCCATTTAATTTGATTCTTTCTTTGTCCAAGGATATCAAGGCTTTGATTCCCCCCCCCCCCCCCCCAAGGTTGAACTACTAACGCTGGGAAGGAAATGGATCCTTCCTTAGGGTCAATAATTTCGAAGTCGACTTTAGTCATTATACCTTTTATCATTATGTTGACATTTTTCCAGACTCCAATAGGTTCAATTAGGCCTTGGTCTACCAGTTTCAAGTATATTCCTGACTGATATAATCGAGGTCTGCCCAACTGTTCCCATGTGTCTTGAGTCATAATATTTACCTGTGATCCGAAATCGAGTACAACTTGTCGGACATGGTATCCTTCAATTTCCAAGTCGACAAGTGGGTTGGCATCACTTTTATCTTTTTGGTTTAAGCTGCAGATATTCGTTGTTTGTTTTTCGGTGTTTTTGTTGTGTTTTATTTTATACAGTAAGTCGATGAATTGTGATATTGTTTTATCTTTTTGTACCAACTATATTAGCTCTTTTACTGTGTCCTGTTGATTATCATATTCTTTTTCCCATCCAGCACATTCTCTAAATATATTTTTTGCATCTTTATATATTTGTTTTTCTTTAATTGGGTCAGGGTAAACATTTTTTTCTTTTATCTTGCTTATTTGGGGGTTATCATTCCCAATTTTCGTCCCTTGTCGGCTTACGATATGTAAATTATTTGTATTGATAATATCATGTTTTTGCATACACGACAAGACATTAACATTCTTCTTTTTATTTATCTTTTCAAGCATAATAGGGAAATCCTCTAATGAGTGATCCCCTACACCACAATTAGTACAGAATTTTAAGTCAGTCCTATCCTTGTATGGACAGTCTGCATGTCGATGTCCTTCCTTGTAACATGTAACACATTGGATGGGCCGATGTGGTTGGTTGTCTCGATTCCCAGAGAATCGACCTCAACTTCCATAGCCTCCACGTCTATTGTCAAATTGGCATTCATACTGACAACCTTCATACCTTTGATTATTTTGGTTGTTTTGCTCATTGTTTTGTGCAACCGTGTTAGTCTGATATACTGCCTGATAATTTTCTCGATTCTTTAGATTCAGGTGGTAGTCTGAGGTGTTGTTATTTTTAGTTTTACAGATTGTGCACCATGATGCTTTGCCATTCTTCATGTTGAATGGGCAATCTTTTGTGGTATGCTCTCCATGCTCATGGCAGATGTCACAGAAACATTTTTTTTGCACAAATTGAACATCTTGTTGGCTAATATCCTGTCGACAGTTGTCCTTTGAATGTCCAGCCGTCGAGCACTTCGTGCACCAAATATCCTGACTCTTAATGTTTATCTCTTTTAGATATTTATGCATGATCTCAAGCTGTTCCTCTAGTTTGTGATCCATGGAGTATGTTGGAATGTCTTCATCCATTTCTACTTGTAGAGATTTTGTGAGCACATCTTCATAAGTTTTGAATGTCTTGAGACTGATGTGTCGATGAATCTTCTGTGACAAAGCTGCAAGAAACCACTGGATTAATAGTTTCTCATTAATGACATAATCCAACTGGTTGAGAAGGTCTTTCCAGTGTTTGTCGTAGTCGCAGGCAATTTCTCCTAGCTTTTGTGATGTTGTATTTAATTTCTTTGCTGCCAGATGTTTTGCATATGGAGTTTTAAAGAACGATAGAAATTGTGCTTTGACTTTGGCTTTTGTTGCTCATGGGGTTCTCTCAGAAAATTTCATATACCAAGTTAATTCCCTCTTCCTTAAGGCACTGACGAGCTATGCCATCTGTCTGTCTTCATCAGTAACTTGGTTGGCCTCCCAAGTCGACTCACAGATGAACCAATGTCATCTAGGGTCCTCATCACCCTCATATAGAGGGATTTGCACTGTCCCGTGACCCATGTCGGAGTCACTATCACTGTCTTCCTTAGGAGGTGGCGGTGGTGGGGATACTGGGTTATTTTGTTTATTCTTCTGTGCATAACTATTGTCGATAGAACTCTTATTTTCCTCGGTTGTCTTGGTTCTATTTCTTCTTTGACAAGCAGTAAATCGGGGTTTACTTCTCCCATCGATGTCCAACTGCAATTATTTGTTTGCAGCTCCAAATTTTATATATCTTCCAAAGCTGTATTTGGTAGGGGGGGTGCTCCTTCATGTGCTGGGTAAGGTAAGTGGATACTCTGGTTGGAGGGTAACGCTTGAAGCATGACCCAATTTCCTTCTTCTGGTCGATGGATAATTAGATGTTTATCATCATTTCTCTTGTAATCTAGTCATCTCCAAATACCAAAGTCACCAGCTCCTAGTCTGAGGTCCTCTTCGACAATTGTTTGTATCCTAGTACTCGTATTTGTTGGAGATAGAGGTCTTACCTCCTGGGGGACTTATAATTGGAGAGCTTCTTACTGCTCTATCCACAAATATTCTTCCATAGGGGACACTTCTTCTTCCATTCCTTCCTCATGTTGGTCATGACTCGACTCTATCGGACTTCTCTCTTGGTCTATCACGCTAGTGCTCATTCCTCTTTGCAGCGCTATGGCTATTTCTCTTCTCCCTCTCTATTTTCTGAAAGTTTGTTGTACCTTTATGTGATACTGTCCTTTCCATTTCCCTTTTAGGTAAACTTCTCATTGCTGGTGAATGGTTTTTCTTTAGTCGACCAGAATCCTCTCCACTTTACCCGGACATACGACCAGCTACCCCCCCATTTCCTACCTGACGCTTTAGAAATACCAGATAGTTATGTTCACTTGCTCAGGAAGTATTCCCACTCCCTTTTGGTAATGAATTTCTCCCACTTCTTTTGTTTCTCTGCCCAGTTAGTACTTTGTGGCGGTTCGCGTAGTAATGGATGAGGTTCAACAATATGACCTACTCCTTTCTTGATAAAAAATTTGAATAGCAAGGTCGGTAAGGAACACAAGAATTATTCAGTGAGGTCTGTGTAGAATTTATTTTGGATAGTTTCCACTGAAGTTCTTTTCTCTATGGCTTGCTCCTCGCAGAATTCATTGGCAATATTTTCGAACCACTCCATTTTTTCTTCCCCCTTGAATCATTTTGTCTGGCAGTTGTTGGTCTTTAATCGCTTCCATCTTTTTCATCTAGGAGTTTCTTTAAAAGTTGGGGCACTGATTCTACAAACTTCTCATGAGTCTTGATAAAGAACCTTTCTTTTGCTTGAGCAATCGTTAATCTGTTTCTTCGTGCGTAATTTTGCAAGTAGTTTGCTATTTTACGTTCCCACCAGTCCTTAATCTCTTGTTTTGATATGATTTTCTTGTATACATCTCATACATGTACTACCGACAATGGAACCAATGTTGTAATCTCATAGATCACATAGGGTTACCAATAATACACATTAATACAGACATACATAACAAAGACAAGAGACAAGAACAAGTAAGTAGAATAACAGATTATATTATAGTGAAAGGGTCCATACAATACAGAGAATTGAACCGATTTCTCATCTAGCTCAACAGCCTAATATATATGATTTACAAACAGTTACAAATAACTACCTGTGAGTTCACTCAACTGAAACGACCTTAGGTGGCCGACCTAATCTCTCATTAGTTGGCTGACTGACTTAGTCAGCTAATTGACTAAGTCGGCTATCGTTCAAGTTGACATACCGACTTGCTCCTCCAACAAACTCCTTGTGGTCCTCCTCAATCTCCTGTTTGCATGATTGTTAACCCTTAAATGTGCAGGATTCTTCATATGTTGATTCTTTGTTTGTTGTTGGAGGATTAATTAATATCTCGGCTGCTTTCAAGATCTCTTCTTCGTGAGAAGAAGAGATCCCTACTTTTGCAAGGATCTGAGAGAGTTGTTCCAAGCTTAAACTCATTTTTAAATCATTTTGAAAAGGGGATTCTTACAGCACCCAAATCTAAATGAAGAATTTAAATAAATACTCTTGTTGAAACATATTAAAAAAAAAACACTATGTACAAGAAAAAAACAATTACTCTTCACAGTTGCAAGAAAACACACTTGCTAAAATTGAAATTCACACTTGCATAATTGAAACACTCATTGCAGAAATTGAAATTCACTAATTACAGAAATTAAAATTCACACTCTAGTGTACGCTTGTAGAAAAATCAAACTAAAATTCAATCCATTGTGCTTCCCCGGAAACGGTGCCAAAATGTTGGGACGAATTAATGTCGTTTTAATTCCGTTGTAGTAATTGCCCAGCCATTTAATTTGTCAATCCGAGATTCGTAGGATTAATAAGAACATGCAAATTATATGTAGGACTGAAGTGAAATTAAGCTAATTTAACCCCCTGTGAAACTAAGACTAATCTAATCTAACCCCCCTTAAGCTGAAACATGCAATTGCTAATCTAATGCTTGAAGGTGAAACATATAGCTGAAAGTGAATTACATAAAAGAAAGACAACATATGAATAGCAACAAGACAACACATGTGAGCTCACATTAACAATCAAGCAAAATTAATTTACATCACAACCAATGACAAATCATGAAAGCATCAAAACCAATATTATGAACAAAATATAAGAATTCCCTTTTTCATATTACAAAGTCAAGACTAACTTCTACAATCTACTATTCTCTAAGATAATCTAAGATCTAAGATATTCTAAGATAATCTAGGATTTAAGATTATTGAAATGAAGAGAGAGCACTCTCTTTTATACATGAAGGAAATAACCATCTCCTTATGAGAGATCCACTATTCACTCAACTTCTTTCCTATTATTACAAGATATGATCCCTTCAAATCCTTCACATATCTCTCACAAATTCTTCACATGTCTCTCAACTAAATCTCCATGATCTTCTCCTTGGAATATTCTTTGCATAACTATCTTCTTGAAATTGTGGAGGAGATATACATGAAGTCTTTTCTTTGAATTAATCCTTCACATATTCCTACACATTACAAAGCTCATCCATACTTTGAGATATTAGTGAAAAACATGTTAATTTTCTAATATTTAATCATAAATTCACTTATAATACTAAAAATAAATAAAGTGGAAATAATAAGGTGAAACCCACATATATGTATGGAAATGGTATGATAAAAGCTTAATGGGATGATGAAATGTGAGGAATAGCATAAGATACAGTGGATGAAAAAGTGACATTTCTGAGTCCCAACATACTCCCCAACTGAACTTGTTGTATGTCCTCATGCAACCGTGTATGGATCTTCTCAAGAAATTTTGGAATCTAAACTTTGGCTTTGATTGATGATGTCTTTTTAACAATGAATATTTCGAGGGTGTAAAATACATGAGTAACAACTGGCATTTCCTTATGGTTGGTTCTTGTGTGACAACCATGAATATAAAGAATGTTGGTTCTTGTGTTAACAACATTCATTTCATGACGTGAAATGCATGAGTAACATGTGACATTTTCCTTATGGTTGTTTCTTGTGTGACAACCATGAATGTAAAAAATGTTGGTTCTTGTGTTAGCAACATTCATTTTGTCATCTGTTTTCTAGTTGCATAATAATTTAACCATACACTCACTAAAAATGATAAGCTATTAATGCGCATAGAAAGCATCATCGTGAATAAGAAAGTCTTTTCTTTATCTTTATGAATCATGCCAATATGCAAGGATGATTTTAAGGAACCGTACTTATTTAAAAGTGTATAAATGTCGGCGAATATTACCAATTCTTAAAATGCCAACTATAAAAAGATTGGCGATATTTTTCAAAAAATATTTTAATTTCCAAGGATTTTATATCGTTTATATAATAATTTGGCGATTTTTTGGGTGAAAAAATTTTACCCCATCAAAATTGGGCGAAACAGGACTTCAAAAAATGCAAAATGGCGAATCTTTTTGGGGATAAAAACATGGAAAAATATCCCACTGGGCTAACATTCGCCCCTAAAATTATCCCCGCCAATATGTATATCAATGTGTATGAAGCAAAGTGCAATAGAGGATTTGTCAAAAAAGAAATGCTTGTGAATAGTAAATGAGATGAAAAATGGGTGATGGTGGTGAAAATAATGGAATGATAGTAGTGAGTATGTATTGATTATAGTCCCCCCTCCCCAACCGATGTGCTTGCATGTCCTCATGGAACCTAGCATGGGATGTGAAAGAAATGGAGCATGGTGAAGGAATTTTCCAAATTATTAATTTCTAGCATGTAAGGAATCGCATGATTAAAGTTTAGAAAACAACATACACCCACTTACCCAAAAAGTAGATGAACAATGTAACAGGAATGTAGCTGATGCCGCTGGATCATGGAATGTGTCACTGCTACAACGGTTGTAATTGCTGGATCATGGGTAGTAAAAGAATCAGAACTGTTGCTGCTGAATCATGGAGAATATGTCACGACTACAGGATAAAAATATAACTGTAAATGCTGCTACGGTTGTAACTGTTGGAACTGTTGTAATGTGAAGTGGAGGAATCTGAACTGCTACTGATAAATAATGGAAAATGTGGAAGGAAAAAAGTGGAGTTGTGGTACACTCATAGATCTGAAGTCATGTTTTTGCAACTGCTGATGGAGTCATGAGAAAGAATGTATAGTCTTCACCTGCTACAAAACCCAGTTGTACAATTCTAATCACATGAATGTATGTGTCGTGGTCGAGCATGAAGAGAAATCATTGGATTACCGGCCATTGATGAATGGTGTTAACCAATGCGAGGAAACTCACCAGTGATGTCAATGAGTGCCAAGGTACCTAAGTACATCTTGCGAAGTGAGAAAAGATGTGTTGATGTTGAGCCATTTGCAAGATTTGACGATCAAGGGACATTGATGAATTCCCATGATTTTCAATGAGAGAACTTGCCATTAAGGCATGCAAGCCTCCAGATACTCAAAATGAACTCTAGTCTATATCCCAGATAAGGTGCTGAGGTTGATGGGGAAAGACTTGTTGAAAGGTGGGCCTTAAGGAATCCCACATTAGTCAATGCGAGTTGGTATAAAAAGATTGGTAGGACTATCAGTGAAAATATCTCATAGTCAAGCAGTGGATATGGCAAGGCCATGTAGTCATGGAAAAGGAGCTGGTTTTATTTAGAAGGAAAACTGGAATGGCAAAATGAACTGAAAAAGATAAAGGGATGTATGCAATTTAGAAAGATAGGCATGTGTGAAGTCATCACAGATAAAGTGAAGGAAAGTGGACTTCAAGACATGGATGGTGAAGGTGCTCTGAAGGAGAAATATGGATAAACAATCATGACGCAAATGAGTTTATGGATGGTTTCTGTGTAACAACCAATGTTATGATGTTTATCAACAAACATCATGAGTAACAGCTCCTTCAGGATGTCTATCAAAGCATGTTTCTTAAAAGTTTTGTGTTTCTTTGGAAATTCACTTCAGCAACAAAATACAACTGTCTCTGAAACCTCAAAAAACAATTTAGGACAAAATCCTACATGAAAACTTATTAGTGAATATGTATTGGATATAGTTCTCCCTCCCCAACTGATCTGGTTGCATGTCCTCATGCAACCTAGCATAAATATTGTGAGGAGTTCATAAAAGAAAACATATCATGCAGAGATAAGTACATAAGATACAAAGAAAATTACTTGTTTCCTATGCTGGTTTCATTTGCGATTATTGTCAAAGTGACTTTAAGAAAAACAATTCAGCATTAATCATAAAAGCAATTCCAGGAAAAATGAAAATGTCCATTTGCAACTTTATTTTTGTTTTGGTTGTTCTTATTTTTTTTAACTTTTTGTGATTTATATATATATATTATTTATTTTTATTTTCTTTTACAAAATGTAAAACAAAAGAAATAATTTTTATAATTTTATATATTTTTCTTGTTTTTGTTTTATTTTTACAACACACAAAAATAAAATAAAATAAAAATAATGGCAAAAACACTGAAAATTAAATTTACCCGATCATAGTTGTAACAACCTAACCAGCTGCGATAGCAACGACTGCGACACACAGTGGCAACATCAAGCTACAACAACCACCGGTAGCTACCCCACATCGATTTGCTTCTCACCTTCCTCCTTTTTGTGGCGTTAAGACTAGTCCAATTGCTTCTGCGATTATAATATTTTCAATTGATGCTTAGGGGCTTTGTTCAGCCTTTTCTTTGTTCAGCCCTTTTTCTAAGCTTTGTTCAGCCTTTGTTCAGCCTTCACAAAACTATGTTCAGCCTTCACAGAACTATGTTCAGCCTTCACAAAACTATGTTCAACCTTTTCTTTGTTCAGCCCTTTTTCCGAGCTTTGTTGAGCCTTTGTTGAGCCTTCACAAAACTATGTTCAGCCTTCACAGAACTATGTTTAGCCTTTTCTTTGTTCAGCCTTTGTTCAGCCTTCACAAAACTATGTTCAGCCTTTATTGTCACAACAATGGAGTTTACTATTTTAGCTGCTTCGAACCGGCCACAACAACAAATATGGAAAATAACCTCTTTGAAGAACCAACTTTATATTGTAAATCATGGCTTTGTTTGGCAATTTCCTCACAAGTTAGGTAAAGGAGGATGTTACGCAGAAAACCCATATCTCGAATTTTCAAAATTATTTTCCATATGCCCGAAAATTGAGACGTGATTCAAGGTTTTCTTATTTATGCAAAAATATGGAATTCAAGGTTGCAATCATGACAAGAAGTAAGAGTGTTCCTTGAAAACTTGTTTCTACTACCTTCCTTATGCATATTTTGAAAATTATTCTTGTGTCTTACTCAAAAGTGAACTTTGATGATGAGGTTAGGGCTCTTCTAATCTTGTGCTCATTGCTAGAAAGCTGGAATAGCTTGGTCATGGCTGTAAGTAACTCTGTCCCTAGTTCAAACACTTTTTTGTTTGATGATGTTGTTGGTGTTATTCTTAGCAAGGAAATGCGAAGAAAAATCACAGGTGAGACATCAGGTAATGCGTTGACCATGGAGAGCAGAGGGAGACAAAATGAGAGAGGAAGGAACCTAAGAAATCAAGACAATTCTAAAAAGGGAAGATCCAAGTCTAGATTCAGAAAAATAGAGAGTCGGAACTATGGTAAGAAAGGACATCTGAAGAAAGATTGTAGAGCACCAAAGAAGAAAGATGAGAGGCAGCAAGAGACAACCCAAAAACAGAATGTAGCTGGTGATGTGTTACAAGATGCTTTGGTTCTTGCATTAGATAATACTAGTGATTACTAGGTAGTATATTCAGGGGCTTCATGTCATGCTACACCCCATAGGAAATTCTTTCATGATTATGTTCAAGGTGATTTTGGGCATGTGCTATTGGGGGATGATGAACCATGTAAAATTGTTGGAAAGGGTAAGGTATGGATTAAGTTAAATTATGGAAATGACTGGATGCTAAAGGATGTAAGGAGAATTCCTGCTATGAAAAGAAATCTAATCTCAATAGGGAAGTTGGGAGATAGCAGCTGTTTGTCTACGTTTGGAGAAACGTGGTGGAAGATCACTAAAGGATCACTGATAATAGCAAAAGGAGATAGGGTAGGTACGTTATATTTATGTCCTCATAATACTGATTATTATATCTCTGTAGCTTCCATAGAAACAGGTTGTGGCATCATAGGCTTAGCCACATGAGTGAGAAGGGGATGCAGATTCTCCACTCAAGGAAACTGCTTCTAGATCTAAAGCAGGTAAGTTTGGAATTCTATGAGAACTGTGTTTATGGAAAATATAAGAGAGTTATATTTCTCAGGGTTGGGAAACAAAATAAGAGTGAAAAGTTAGAGCTTGTCCATACAGATGTATGGGGATCAGCTCAGGTACAATCTCTTGGTGGCTCTCGTTATTATGTTACTTTTATTGATGATGCAACTAGAAAAACTTGGGTTTATTGCATTAGACAAAAATATGATGTGTTTGATACTTTTAAAAGGTGGAAATATTTGGTTGAGAATGAGACAGGAAAAAGGTTGAAATGTCTCAGATTTGATAATGGAGGTGAGTACTGCAGCAAGGAGTTTGACAATTACTATTCACACAATGGGATTTGCAGAGAGAAGACAGTCCGTGGAACACCACAAGAAAATGGTGTGTTAGAAAGGATGAACAAAACGATCATGGAGCATGCAAGGTGCATGAGATTGCATGCAGGGTTTCCCTTACAGTTTTGGGCTAATGCTATAAACACTGTTGTTTATTTAATAAATAGAGGGCCTTCAAGTGCTTTGGATGGTGGCATTTCAGAGGAGGCATGGAGAAGTAAACAGGTAAAATACTCATTTCTAAGAACTTTTGGTTGTGAATCATTTGTCCATATTGAATAGAACAAAGCTTGAGGCTAAATCCAAGAAATGTACCTTTATTGGATACAGGGTTGATGATTTTTGGTTATCGCTTATGGGATCTTAAAAATCACAAAATAATTAGGAGTAGAGATGTCGTATTCAATGAAAATGACATGTACAAAGATTGGTTGCAGGGAAAGAAATAAGCCTAAAGAAAACATAGAGTACATAGTGCTTGATGAAATCAAATAAAATGAAGTTCCAAAGGCACCTGAAAATCAAGAGCAGCAACAGGTACCTGAAACTCCTGCAACTGTAAGAAAGTCTACCAGGTTAAGTAGACACCCTGACTAATTCTCTCCTTCACTCTATTATTTATTGATGACTGATTCTGGTGAACCAGAATGTTATGAAGAAGCAATGCAGGTAGAAACTAGAAAGAAGTGGGAGCAAGGCATGGATGAGGATATGGACTCATTGGTAAGAAACCAGACTTGGGATCTGGTTAAGTTTCCTACAGAAAAAAGGGCATTGCAGAATAAATGGGTTTACAGGTTGAAGGAAGAAGATGCATGCAAGAAGCGGTACAAGGCTAGAGTTGTTGGAAAGGGGTTTGCACAAAAGAAAGGTATAGACTTTGATGAAATATTTTCTCCTATTGTTAAAATGACTTCAATTAGAACTATTTTAAGTCTAGCGGGGATAGAATATTTGCATCTTGAATAGTTAGATGTAAAAACAGCCTTTCTCCATGGGGATTTAGAGGAAGAGATTTATATGTAGTAGCAACAAGGGTATGAGGTCAAAGGGAAGGAGAATTTGGTTTGTAGGTTGAAGAAGAGCTTGTATGGCCTGAAGCAAGCTCCAAGGTAGTGGTATTTAAAATTTGATAAGTTTATGACAGAACAAGGTTATGATAGATGTCATTCTGACCATTGTGTTTATTTTAAGAGGCTAGATAGCAGAAGATATATTATCTTGTTATTGTATGTGGATGACATGCTTGTTGCATGGTCTAACATGCAGGATATAAATGTACTCAAAAGAAAACTAGCTAAATCATTTGCGATGAAGGATTTGGGTGTTGCAAAGCAAATCCTTCGTATGAGAATAACAAGAGACAGGAAAAATCGCAGATTGAGGTTGTCTCAAGGTGATTACATAGAAAAGGTGTTGTAGAGGTTTAGAATGCAGAATACAAAAGCAGTTAGTACACCTTTGGTGAGCCATTTCAAACTAAGCAAGGATATGTGTCCAGAGACACAGGAAGAGATAGATTACATGTCCAAGATTCCTTATTCATCAGTGGTTGGAAGCTTGATGTATGCCATGGTGTGCACAAGACCAGATATTACACATGCAGTGGGAGTTGTGAGCAGTTATATGAATAATCCAGGTAAAGAGCATTGGAAAGAAGTATAGTGGATTCTCAGGTATTTGAGAGGTACCACTTCACATGCATTATGTTTTGGAGGTTTAGACACTATTCTACAGGAATATGTTGATGCAGATATGGCTGGTGATAAAGACAGTAGGAGGATCACCACAGGGTATGTGTTTATTGTATGTGGAATAGCAGTAAGTTGGATTTCAAAACTGTAACAGGTTGTTGCACTTTCAACAACGGAAGTAGAGTATGTTGCTCCTACAGAGGCTAGGAGATGATTTGGTTGCAGAGGTTCATGGAAGAATTGGGAAAGAAGCAGGAGAATAGTAGGTTGTATAGTGACAGCCAGAGTGCCATTCATCTTGCAAAGAACTCATCCTTTCATTCGAGGACTAAACATATACAACTCAAGTACCACTTCATAATATTTGTTCTAGATGAAGAACTGTTAAAACTGGAAAAGATTCACACTAGCTAGAATCCTATAGACATGTTGACAAAGGGAGTAACCAAAGATAAACTAAGTTCCTGCTCAGTTTCTATTGGCCTTCAAGCATGAAGGTGAAAATAAGAAATTTTCCAAGTCCAAGGTCTAGAGCATAGTCCAGCAAGTGCAATAGTGGTGGAGTTGTTGTGATCAGTCTCCAAGTGGGATATTGTTGGTTGTGTAGCCTAATATTCTAGATCCAGAGATATTATTTAGTTGTGATTATAGCCCAGGAGTACTGTACACTCGTTCCCCCTACCTTGGGGTTCAAGGGTGGCGCCCTCGAGAAATTTGTTTTGGGATGTGTGTTGGCCAACAGTATTGTAGACCCATGGTATTGGGTTAACCCTAGAATTTTACCATTGTATTTCCCCTATAAAAGAAAGCATTGTAAAATGACTGAGCATGGTATTCTATTGTATTGGAAGAGAGATTGTGAGAGCATGAAGAGGAAGTGCAGCAGTTTTGCTGCAAGGTGTATCCCTTCATATTTATGGACTGCAATAAAAGGACTGGCAATTTCTTTGTGGATGTAGCCCATTGTTTGGGTGAACCATGTTATATTTTTGTCTCTCTATAATTTTTTAATGTGTTTTGCATCTTGTTTATTGCTTTAACTATATATCTGTTATTGCTCTACGGTCCTGTTTTCTAACATGTTGTACTTGACTCATTCTCAGCCTGATATATGTTATTTCATGAATGTTGTGTCAAGATACATGTAGCATCCCCATGATCTTCATTAGAAGGCAGCCAAGAGGATCGTCTAGTATAGTCAGGGAACTAGGACCTACAACATTCACTATGCTGCAGACTCTGAGCTAGAGTTGGTTGGTTACACAGATTTTGATTGGGAGGGTGATTCTATTGATTGGAAGTCTACTTTTAGATATGTCTTCATGTTTACTGGTGGCCCCAATTTCTGGTCTAGAAAAAAGCAGGCCGCCATAGCATTGTCTTTAGCAGAGGCTGAGTATCGAGGAGTAGTGAATGCTTGCAGCCAAGCTATTTGGTTGCAATGCATGTTAACCCAAAAAATCCCTCACTAATCTCTACATGACCTACACTACACAAGGACATCCATGCATGACCCTCATTTGACCCGATTTGACCACCACACCCTCAAGAAGGCTTAAAAATATGAAAAAGGGCTTTTAAACCCCTAAAAAGAGCCAAAATAGCTCTCATATGGGCTAAATCCTTCAAAAAGGGGATAAAAACCCTCAAAGGAGATTAAAATATTAAAAAGAGTTAAAGATTGATAGAAAGGGGATAAAAGTCCAAAAAAGGGGCTAAAGCCCCAACCAAGGGCTTAAAACCCTAAAAGTATAAATCGGGCGGTGGGGGTCACTCTCAAATCACTCGTTCACTCCATATCATTATGTTTCCCATGTGAGTGCCTTGATACCATTTTCCTTTCAATCCATTCACCCTCCCTGTCCTCCATTCCTCCATTGAGCCATAGCTTTCCATTCCTAAGAGAGGTGCTCCCCCAAGCTAGGGCATGGTGGTCCATTCCAACCAGAAGGTATACTTGTTTTTTTTTTTGTCATGTTTATTTTAGTTGTTTAACATATTTATCTTGCAGGTTTCTTTCTCATGTTTTGTTGCAGGTTCCCATTGATGCCTTGCAGCTCTTTTTTGTTGGCTAACAGTTTCATGCAGGGTTCTGGAGCCTAACCTTGTTTGCAGAGTTCTATTTCATTTCCTTTCTATTTTTATTTGCATTCTCATAGGAACCCTACCCATCTGTCCTATAGACGGAAGGGAGACATTCCTACCTGTAATAAGGGAAAAATCCCTACTACAAATTTGGCGACCATACCAGGTCAATCCCACAGGATCCCTAGATTGTTTTTATAAGTTTTATTTTTTATTTCTATTTTCTTTCCCTATTTTAGTTTTCTTTCAAAACTAGATTATATCTATTTTTTCCTGCATTTCTAGTTACTGCTGAGCCTCCTCAAGGCCAAACCGAGCCCATTTGGCCATAGTATAGGTTAGTGTCAGTCGGATCTGACTCAGGTTCAAAACTTTTCACCTTTCAGAGTAGGTCTCTCTTATCAAGCTAAAAGGTGCAACTAGGTCGCTCATTCAGGACCAAAGGGTGCAACTAGGTGGCTCATTTAAGCCTGAAAGGTGCGACTTCAACCCAGAATCTAGACGGCTTCTGTCTGCAGTTTTTGAGCAACCCCCTCACTTGTTTTGGGGAAAATTTGGTGACCCTCTCGCCACATTTTCCCCAAAAAGAGTGATCTGTCTCTCAGGTTCATATTTTTAAAGATTAGGGACTGTTAGTGTGGCTTAGCCGCCTCTGTCCATCAAACCTGGGTCTATTTCCTTTCAGTACCTGTTCATTTTATTACAGCATGTGTAAATCATTGTTAAATTGAATGGCTATTTGATTAATGAATCTGTTTAAAATCTTCAATCAAAAAATTACTGTAGGTTTCATTGTTTTTTTAAGTTGAATTAACATCCTGCCTAGCCCTTCCTCCTCTACCCAATCATCACCCTTCAGGGAATTCTGGGATAAGACGAAGGGTGAAGCTCATATAGTAATAGGCACTTCACTTGTCATTTTTCAAAACTATTAAAAATAGGTGACTTGGAAGGTAGAGGGGATAGTAGGCCCAGGGGGCCTCACAGTGCTCAATGTCCTCCCTATTGACCAACCTTGCATCCAGAGGCTAACTTGAGGATCTATGAATGGGATTAGTCCCATTGTGTTTAGATCCCATCACCCTTTCCTGGTTGAAAAGAAATACAGGTGTAAGGCAGTCACCTAGTTAGGCTATCATAGTTTAGATTCAGATATGGTACATGTTTAAATTTTTGTTTATCATTTACTTCTTTCATCAACAATATTCTGAACTCTATGGAATATTCATAAACCATTCAAGTAGCCACTAAATACAACAGAAAGAAAAAAGGACATGCACACAAGCCATACCATAAAAAACAACCAAACTCAGTTCATGACGCTGAGCAAGCCATCTATAATTTACACTAAGTCAAACATATGTAGTCTTTGAGGACATAATTCCTTAACTTCCTTAACCATGGGAAGTACTTGGGCTCATCCCATAAACTCATTGTTAGGAGTACCACAGGATCCCCAAAGTAGTTCGCCGCTGAGAGGAATTGCCAAGCAAAACAAGCAATGACCCCCACCGATTGACTAGCACTCCCGTGAGGAAAAATCCAAGCGTTGTCTTCTGGCAGTATTGGTGGCCATGTGACCACCTGAAACCAATAGGAAGCCATTAAAACTGGGGTTCAAAAATCATTACCATATTTCATCATTTTGACATACAAATCAGAGACAATTGATCCCCCACGTTCTTCCTCACGCCTAAGAGGCGATCCACCACAGTTTAGGTCCTTGAACCAACACCATTGAGACCATTCTCGATGACCCTCTACACCATCAGAGGGCCACACAGCCTCTGATTCAGACTCAGAATCATACCAATATGAGTTAGACCTGCATATTAAACCATCAAGCCCCATGGATGGTGCAAACCCCTATCCATTTTTTGGCTAATTAATTAGTGGTGGACCCATGTCCACACCCCACACCACCACCAACACCTCTACTGATGGCCCCAACACGGTCATGCAAACCTTCATAAGCTAGCTACCACCACCAATATTGACCAGTCAAGTTGTCCCACCTGTAACACATGGGGACACTATTCCTTCCACCCACACTGTCCCACTTGGCATAAATGGAGGAAGTGGCCCTTCCACCTACAATTCCCCTCTTACCACACTTGGGGGCAGTGGCACGTCCACAACGGTGGCACAAGTACCCCCAATTATGTAGGTGCATCGTGTCCCAGCAAACCCCACCACCATTGCTGCCCCATCTCACATCAACCTTGGGTCAAACCTTCCTTTCATGACACGTCTCAACTTTCCTGACTTCGCTCAATTAACAAATGATTCTATTCACCATCAAAACTTTTGGCCTCCCATGGAAACCAAACTTCCCTCATACATTCCCAAGTTTGAAGGGAAGGTAGGGGAGTGCCCCAAAAACCACATCATGACATTTCACCTATGGTGCTCATCAAATAGCATTGTAGATGATTCGATTAGGCTCAGACTGTTCCAATGCACCCTCATAGGTGTTGAAGCCAATTGGTACATCAAGCTACCACAAGCCAAGTACCCAGATTTCAACTCCTTGGCTTTCATGTTTCTGCAATATTTTCAACTCCCGTTAGATACGACGAAGGGGTGGAGATCTTGTTATCTTGCCACCAGAATACTGCGACCCACATAACCGACCACATCCATGAGTGGTGGCGATGCCGTAGTTTGTGAAAGATTCAACTTGATGACAGTATATTCCTGGATTGGTTCCTAAAAACTTTGCTACCACCTATAGCAAAGGACGTCGCATCCGAACGTCCCCAATCCGAAGAGGAGGCCATCTTGAGATCCCAACAGTTTGATCTGATCTATGCACAGTCTGAATACCTTTACACTGTCATTCTAGATGCTCCTCATGTGGGCACCTCCTATCGAGATGCACTAGGGGCATCCCATGCCGTAGATGGTATCATAGGTTTTGTCTCCCACCAACCATAGCACCGTCCGAAACCACCTACAATACCACCACAACCAAGAAACACTCCTAGTGTTGTGTACCAAAACCAAACTCTAGACTATGAAAGAATGATGTCCCAGTCCGGAGCCACAAATTCTTATGCACAACCTGTGCCATTGCAGCAGGCCCATGCATTATCTTGGCTGACACAACAATAGGCGGGACAAATGCCCACATTTGTGGCACTGACACCCACCTAATTATACTATGCAACACCAGTGCAAGCTGTGCAAGCCCCCACCCTTACTCCACTTGCTCCATTGGGACAAGTGTTTGCATAGCAAAACCATCCCAACCAGCTAGCCCCCAATAACCAACAAGGGAAAGCCAAGAATAACCAACCCCATAACCAAGGAAACAATAAACTGTAGGGAGGTGGTCAACAACCTCCCAACAATGTCGTGGTGAACCGGCCAGCCCAAAATCCTTAATGATAAAATGCACCAAGACGCAATGCTCCATTGCGTACAAACCAATCGTGCACATTATGTGAGGTCTACAGGCACTACACATATGAGTGTCCCTTCATGGGTCACGCCAAGCAGGACATTAGTAATGAGGTTCAACATGCCACCAATACAACAAACCAAGCCCAACCCAACCTGGCACCATTAGGACCTCCTCCTATGGTGCTCCAAAACCCATTACCGGTCCAAGGACTAGTGGAAACTATAACCCCTCCCTAGCCCAATCCCAACACCTCGGGGGCACCACTGACGACAAAAATAGGTGTTCACCAGGTGCTAGCTATGACAACTAAAGAGGTCAATTTACAAACCAGACGAAATCAGTACGGAACCAACACCGAATCCACTGACACATTAGCGGCATCTACGTCCAAAATAGCCAATGCACCTCTTCAGCTACCCCCCTTCCCTCCATGCCCCCCATATGATGGGTTTCCAATAATGCCACGGCTAGAGCTGCTGTCAGCTACAGCATCGTGGATGATTTCTCCTAAACACCGATTGCCATGTCCGCTCTTGAGGTACTCAAAAATTGTCCAACGTAGTGAAAATCCTTACTAGCCTCCATTGACTCCAAGTTGATCACATTCAACACGGAGAATGGAGAACCGCAAATGTCATCAACCATTGCCTTCCAAATCCTGGTTTTTATCCAGAATTTGGTCATGCACCAATGCATAGTGTATGAGGGGGCATCCATGTGCATTATGTCCACCCTAGTCTAGCAGAAGCTTGCATCCCCAATTATGCAACCATCATTTACTACTTTGCGGGCTTATGATCGCCATCCCACTAAAGCCCAAGGAATCCTCCCTCATGTTCCCATCACATTGTCCAAGAAAACAAGACTAATTGACATATAGGTTGTCAATGCTCATTTGGACTATAACCTTCTCCTCAAAAGAAGTTATATGTACAGCATGAGAGCCATAGCATCAACTATTTTCTGTCTCATGATGTGCCCCCACAAAGGGAAAATCATGCTGGTTGACCAACTAACTTATCACGATCCACAAGGGCTAATGACCCCCACCAAAATTATCCCTATGATTAACACCATTGATCCGCAAGGCCTAACCATAATCGCCAATGTTATCCTTGCAGTCAACACCATGGTTGACAACATCCCATCCTCCCTATTATTGAATGTGGGCCCTGGGTTGTTTGTCGATACCACCATGATGGCTTCTTTCCCCTTAGTGTCACCACCACCAACACCAAACGACACTGTGGACTTGTGCATGCTTTCATCTAGCACTGCTGTACCCAAACATCAACCACAGCCACAGCCCCAACCGTAACCACAACACCATTCGCAGCCGCAACACCATTAGCAGCCAAAACATCATCAGCAGCCACAACATCATCAGCAGCAACAGCATCATCTGCATTCGCAGCACTATGCCTAGTTTCCACCACAACCTCATCCCCACATACAACCATCAAGGATTTATCTAGGCTCCTCCCCAGTCCACACAATTCCCTTCCTCTTTCCCCCGCCTGGTGTCATGAGCAAGCCAACAATGGCTACCTTAAACTTACCCAATTTTACATTGAGAATTCTCATGTGGTACCTTGATCCATCATCCCAATGACCAATGTGCTAGGTATTCTTAACCCTCGTGTAACCCATTGTGGTCGACACTCATCCTCCACTTGGACTGCAAAAACCAACCACCGCATCCAAACCGAGACCACCCCACCCAAAAAGGGCCAAGGGAAAAAATGTGAAAGCTACTGCTGAACCTTGGCAGATCTCGCCTTGTGCCATCTATAAAGAACAGGGCCATCCAACTCAAAACTTTCTTGATATTCCCATAATCCACGTGCATTTGGATGCCATGGATACAATGAAAAAACTCCGCGTGGTTAAACTTCCAAGTGGGCAAATAGTGAGAAACAAGTCATTGAGAACAACCCATGCTTGCGTCCTCTATGATTTGTATGGACACTATTCTCACCATTGCCAAGACTTGTCCAAGTTCTAAATGGATCTAGCCAACCTTTGACAACATTCCCTTGAATTTGAGATCACTATTATTGAAGAAGTTCACCCCCCACCTCCTTCTTCGGACACCATGTCCATTTACATGATGTCCGGTTCTACTGACCCTCTTATCTCCACCATCAATGATGGTCCATCAGACCTATGTCTTCTTTGCTTCCATAATGATGAGGAGATATTTGAATCCTTAACCGCCCCGGAATACCCATGGGACGACATGCACCATTGCTCGTTCTTCCTCCCCGAAGAACTTATGTCGCAGTCTGACCAGTTTTCTGTGGAAACCAAAGATTTCATTCATGGGAAAGTCGACTGGTTCAAAAATCCCATTCCATCACCAGATGCCTTTGAAGAAGGGAACATGGACAACATCTCACCAACAATCAAAATCAACATCTCAACCAATACTGAGGTTGTTGTTATGGAGAGAAATTCCTATGGCTTGGGGTACCACAACAGGCAACTTGAATCCAGAAATCAATCATTTCCAATATGCAATAGAAATTAAATGTCTAACACTAAAGGATCAGACCTTGTACCTTATTCCAGACGGTTGAAGTAGATCCACGTTGATCTTTCCAACTTTAACTTGAATTGATAGATTACTTCCTCAACAACAAGTAAACAATACAAGCATACTATATATATTGGTGTTATATCTATTCTAGCATATATAATCAACAATGTATAATCATTTGAAAACATCCATGGATAAAATATTCATTCAAACATACATTATTGGACAGGAAAATATATTTCTATTACTATAAAATTAGAGATTACAATAAATACAACCTCTGCCGGCACGTCTGCGAATCGGAGAAACTGAATCCCCCATTTGGGCCTCCACCACCTCAATCCTCCATCTCTTGATAGCAAGCTCACAAGCAAAATGCAATCTTGGTAAGAACACAAAAGTGCTCCAAGGGACAAAGGTATGCAGACTCAAGCATAAGTTTCAACAACAATGGACTATAGTTGTTTTTCTCTCAATTCTTTCATATGCCTTCAATGTACCATAGAGTTCCTTATATAGCTTTTCAAAGGGGTAATGAAAGCTCAAATCCGAGCGATCTCAAGGCATAGGGAAGGCCAGGAGTCAAGTGAGTCAGATCCATGTCAAGGAAAACTCCAAAAGGATTTGGATTATGCACACATCTCGATGTATGCGGTTTAAGGGGTCAAACTTGCTTATATACGCGATTATAGGTTTAAAAGTCACATGTATCATTTTTCACATGTTTTTAGGGATGGTCAAGGAAACATCAAAGGACAAAAAATGGTCCAAGGGGTCCAAGGAGTCTGTAGAGGGACAGGGGAAGGCCATACAAAGTGTGATTCACCTGGAGTGGTAAAATCAACTATAACAGATGCCCCCTAATGTGTGAGGTCAGAGGGGTCATACAATGGCTGAAAAACATTATAAGTCCATCCCAGAAATGGAGTGATGAAGAATCCAAAATGGAATACCAACCACCCAATTAGCATAGTACAATGATACAACTCTGCACATAACTACAAATCCATATAGCACTCCCAGATACATAAGAGTACAATGGCCATGAATAGGCATGATACAAGATATCACATAAGTGGTCATCACCATGTACAATATACATAGATCATAATCTCCATGATAAAGATATACAAAGGACCATGATCTCCATAATGGCTAAAGATATATAATGGATCAATATCTCCATAATGGCTGGAAATGTCTGACATATACTGGAATCAAGTCTCGAGAGCTGAAATGTCATGAACACTGGCATGATCAAGGAGGTAGCATATAAGAGATGCCATGAATCTGGAAGGTCTTCTACACAAACCGCTACGAGTACATGTCCTACTATGTGAATAGAGGTGTCAAGGTCGAACATAGTAGTCCATCGTCTAATTACCGTTCATTGATGTATACCATTAACAGGCGTGAGATCACCCACCGATAAAGAAAATGGGAATCAAGGTACTAGAGTGCAAACTAACAAGTGTGAATAAATGTGTTGAGGTCAAACACTTAAGAGGATCCATCGATCAGGGGACATTGATGTATTCCCAAATACTGTCGATGGCGAGAGAACCTGACACTGATGACTACAAGTCTCAAGGCACTCAAAATGACTCTAGATTCCAATCCCAGAATAAATGATCTGAAGTCAATGGGATGAAATCCACTGGAAGGAGGGCATTAAGGCATCCCCCATCATCCAACACTAGGTACTCAGCAAATCTGTATAATGTGGAAGGACTTGATCATAAGGTGCACAAACTAGTAACTATACCGGGAATGGCTGACATGCAAAGTCAAGATAACTGAGGAATGATCGACTCAGGTTTCAACTTCCTTCAAACAAGAGCATAACGGTAAATGGTGACTGAATAAAGGCAGCATAGATTCGATATACAAACTGGGACATCTCTGCGACACAGGAGGCATCGACAGAGGCTCCATGGGGACTGGAAGCTTAACCAGTTGGTGGAGATAAACTCAGATAAATTAGTACAATTCCTAAAGTCAAATTATAAACCCAACCAATGGATGTGATATATAATGCTTTGTTCAAAGGCGACATGACTCGACACTTGCCAAATATAACATCTTTCCTTGTCTGACTTTTTGGATTTTTGATTTTTTTTTTGGACTTTTTCAAATATTTAAAAAGATTGAAAAAGAATAAAACTGCTTTATAGTTACAGACTAGGAGGAGACGAGTGTCATAGGGGCAAACAAACTAGTTCCAAGTAGTGGAACATACCTATGCTCAATGCAAGGACACATGTGTAGGATATCGACACTCGGGGGAAAATCCCCTCCCGGTAGAAAGGGAATCAAGCTGTAAAGGATATATAAAATGGCTTTGCATGGCTAGACATGAGACAAGCTTGGGCTATATGGATGAAGCGCAATGTCAAGGAAGCTGGCATAAAGCTCAATAAGGCAGGAAAAGCTCATGCTAATGCAATTACAACTTGACATAAGGGAGTCCTAAGGGAAATAGGCCAACAAAAGATCAAGAGGAGTATGAGGCTCTTGCGAAATGTCATGGCAATACTATACAATGGACTCCCACACCCTAAAGGACAAAACGTCAACATGGGCACCAAAATACAGATAAGGCGCTACCTAGGGTACCCATGTAAGGTCAAGCTCTACCACTCATACCATGCCACTTCTAAAACAACAAGAAGGTTCTGTGACATAATAGAGTGGGTTCATGCCTAAGGCTATGATGAAACGGTCATAAGGTCATGCAAAATGCAAACAGTGATGAAACCTAACTTATATGCCAGTTTAGACATGATACCTGAGATCAACATGAATAGGTCAATCCAACGGCTGAAACAACACTAAAAAAGGACTCCTACACCATGAATTAGGTAAAAAACAGTCCAAAATGATTAGAAATTGTCGAAACTGTAGGAAAGGGGGTAAAAATTTTCAAAAATTTGAAAATTTTCTATAAATAGTAAACAATTCAAAGCATTATAAAACATTTGAAAATTTTACTCAATTGAGCTTAGATTTTCAACAGCGAATTCCAGGAGATCTAGCTGGCGGAGTCCACTACCGTTTCTTCCAGGTACTTACCCATGCTCTTCTATTTCATTTTGATGCAATTTTTATCAAATTCCATGGTCACTTGAGGTTTCTAGGCCAATCTAAAAAGGGCACTACAGCCCATGTAAAAATCGAGGGTTTTTCTGCATATAGGGCAGGATATACGTAAAAAATTCCCTCACAGTCACGCACATACGTGTTTGTTTGGCAAACAGTCATGTATGAGGCTGCGCATGAGATTTTTTAAGTAATCTAATGGGAAAACTTGCAATTTTTTGTGCAAGATGGTCCTAGAATGGAGAGAGCCTGAACATGGTGAGTTAGAGGAGGCAGTAAGGTCTGATCTAATGGCTCAACAAGCTCTATGTGCATGTGGAATCTATAAGTTTTGGTGTCTTGGTGGCTTGAGGTCCAAACCAAGATTATTGCAGATGTTGGTGGATTACTGGGATCCACACTCTGAGTCCTTCCAGATAGATGGGATGCCCCTCACTATATAGGTGGAGGACATAAAATTTATTACTGGACTTTCTCAATGAGGGGAACTAGTGAACCTTCATTCTCATGGTGGGCCCAGAGGTGGCCTGACTATCGATGAGTACATTGCGGTGTACTTCTATCTATACACAGAGAAGGTAGGGAGTCAAGTACCAACCAACTCTATACAGGTGCTGGGCCTAAAGGCCATCTTATTGACATTGGACATGATAGCAGGATTGGATTCACTCCACCAGGTCTCGCGGCCTTTGATGTTCTATGCAATGGAGTGCATGAGACCCACGGTCTATGACTGGAGCATTACACTACTGAGAAACATGAAACATCAGCTCAGTGAGTGTAAGGCGAGCAGAGTGCGGAACTTCGGGTTCAGTACCATATTGAGCACGTTTTTCTTTGACCGTGTTCTAGGATTGAGCCCCAAAGTTGATGTTCCTCTTCATGGGGTTCGATATCTGGCCCAACAGCATTGGGCAGATGCGACGCGTAGGCTGGGGGGAGGTAGGGTGTCCAACCCCTATCCAGCTGAGTTCTTTGCATGGTGGCGATGGCAGATAGTTACCATTGATGAATACCCCTATGCAGGGATTGATTTTCGGGGGGGACCCGGACATGGTGATATAGGTAACAAATCTTGGCCCTCTCTTTAAATTTTTGAGTTATTTATTTTTTTTGTGTTTTCTGATTATATGGAATCAAAAGACATATTTTTGTGTGACAATACATAGTGACATCTACCATTTGTATGCAGATGTGGGACCACGATGGCATGAAGGCTTCCCTCATCATAGATGGAGGGGAAGAGGAGATGATATCATGGGTGTGGATGCGGAGCATACGCTCTAGAGCATTCATACCAATTTTGTGAGGCTGACACATAGGGTTTCCATGGTGCAAGTCAAGTACTTGCCTGAGGCTATGCAGTGCCAGGTGGTGGGTGTACCATGAGCATGGGTGTGATTATTCCGACGGCTACCTGGAGCTGTAGTGACCTTCCATCATCACAACCCCCTTCCTCCTCCACAGACTTAGATAACTGGGAGTTTATACATTTTGTACTACCATGTATTATATCTTGGTGGCTTGAAAGGCCCATTTTTGTATCATGACACTATGTATTACCACATTTTGGATGTTTATATAAATTTTTTTATGGTGATCGGTTTATTTATTCACATGTGTAAAAATTTGTGTTTGTGATGAATTTATTGTGTATGAAACAAATGCCAATCTAAAAAGTAGTTATCATATGAGTTAGCAACTTGATTATTAATTCTTGGAATATGTACATATGTTATATTGTCAAATTGTCGTTCTAATAATCTCACATGCAAGAATATTCTTAATAACGTCGGATCTCTAACATGGTACAAACCATTAAGCTGAGACACTACTAACTCCAAATCAAGATGTACCTCAAGAGAGAGAACGCCATGTGAAATGGCATCCCGTAGAAGCTCAATAACGACACTATATTCAGCAACATTGTTTGAAGATGGCCGCAAACATACACCTCCTGAAGACAGTACCTGACCCATAGGAGTATAAATCACCCAAGCAGCAGAGGATGAGTGTTGAGTGTGTTGGCTCGCACCATCCGCGAATCCTATGTAGGTGGAATATTCTATTGACATCTGCAAAAAGAAACAGAAAATAATCACAAACCCGATACGATAAGAAAAATACCTAGCTATACAAAACTATACAATAATATACAATAACCAGCCTTGGATGAGAATCATGCATAGTACTTCTTGAGATAGAGCCCATTTCTAGGCTCCACTAGGGCCTTTCCCTCATAATCCACTAACTCATAAGCACCC
This sequence comes from Pseudotsuga menziesii, assembly GCA_001517045.1. NCBI lineage: Eukaryota > Viridiplantae > Streptophyta > Pinopsida > Pinales > Pinaceae > Pseudotsuga > Pseudotsuga menziesii. Next base: position 112,712 of record LPNX010803508.1, read on the forward strand.
TTCTCTAACACATGTTTGACGATATAAGGACCATGCCACATGGGGTTAAACTTTCCTACCCCCAAGGGTTCTTTTGGTTGATCCCACAAAAGGACCAAGTCTCCCTCACTAAACCTCCTTGGACGGACAGACTTATCGTATTGGGAATTTACGTGACATTTATTTACTTCTAGAGCCACCAAGGCATCTCGATGTTGCTCATCAAGTTGCTCAAGGTGGACCAAATGCTCCTCCAATGGTGAAGTTTCTGGTAATATTTCTATGGCTAGCTTCAAATATGGAGTCTTGCATTCAACTGGCAATATCAACTCCACTCCATGTACAATTTGATATGGAGAAAAACCTGTGGCAGTCTTAATAGTGGTTCTATATGCCCACAGAGTAGGATATAACATGATGTTCCAATTATTCTTGCTCTATGCGATGGTTTGTTGGAGAATGGATTTGAGTGATTTAATCACTACTTCTACCTGTCCATTCACTTGAGGGTAGTAATAGGAGGAATGTTTTTGCTTGTACCCTAACTTTGATGCCAACTCTTCCATCGTATGATTCTAAAAGTGCGAGCCATGGTCAGTGACAAGATCTTTCAAAATTCCAAACTAAGTAATAATCTGGTTGAATACAAAGTGTGTGGTTGTCTCACCATCAGATTTAACTATAGGCATAGCCTCAGCCCATTTCGTGAAGTAATCAACAACCACTATGATATGATGATGCCCCCCAGCTGAAGCTGGGTTGCAATCCATAAAATCAAGCCCCCACATAGTGAAGGGACTGGCAGTGATGATGGGATGTAACAAGGAAGGTTTTGAGTGCATATTATGTGCAAACACCTGGCAAGGGTGGCACCTTTTGACCACATCTACATAATCCCTAAAGATCGACGGCTAAAAATAACCCACTCTTAAGAATTTTTGGGTTGTAGAAAGCCCAGATAAATGACCACCACATGCCCCTCCATGGCAATCATTCAGCACTATCTCAGCCTCTTCATGAGTTAAACAACGTCATAAAATGGAATCTGCCCCACGGCAGTACAAAGTGTTATCCACTATGAGGTAATTCTTAGACATGTGATGTAATCGTCGTTGTTCATCCCATGAGAGGTGAGTAGGGACCTTCAATGTTTTTAAATATATAATGATATCCCCATACCATGGATCTAAAGTTGCGATTAAGAATATGTGTTCATCGACAAACGTATCTTCACAAACCAACTCCTCGGCCTCTCTTGGGAAATCTGATATAAGCTCTGCAAAAATTAACGACTTCTTCAATTTTGCCAAAATAAATTCGAGATCGAACTCTTGCAGGATGACAATCCATTTATTATATTTTCCCCCAATCATCCTTCGAGTGAGGACAAATTGAAAAGGATTGACATGGGCTACAACCAAGGTCTGGAAAAGGAGAATATAATGTCTCAACCGTTGAACCACATGTACGGTAGCTAAAGTAAGCTTCTCAACATGAGAATAATGAATCTATACGTCAATAAGGTTTCGGATTAGATAGTATATGACATGATCTTGGAGCTCCTCATCCTCTTGAACCAAAACCATACCAATCGTCTCCATGGACGCAGCCACATAAAGTGGAAAATCACAACTATATTATGGGGGACTAATCACCGGGGCTGATGCTAGGGCTCTCTTGAGTGCATCAAAGGACTCTTGGGCTCACTCATCCCATCAAAAGGTGGTGTCCTTCTTCAAAAGACGCATGAAGCCTCTAGTCAAATTGTCAAAATTGACCACAAATCTCCATAAGAAGTTTGCCATGCCTTGCAAACATTGAAGATGATGAATATTTTTCGGGGGAGACAACTGAAGTATTGCCTCAACCTTCAAAGGGTCGACTCTGATACCCGCTTTAGAAACAATGAATCCTAACAAGTGACCTGACATCACACAAAAGATGCACTTATGAGGATTTAACCTAACCAAATAATGGCGGCATCTTTCGAATAAGTGATAGGAGTGATGCATTCTCATACAAGAATAAACAGCAAGGTCATCCAAAAATACTTTGATAATTGACTTGAGATCATGGAAGATCAAGGTCATTTCCCATTGAAAAGTAGCTCTGGTGTTCTTAAGGCCAAAAGGAATTTTCCAATATGCAAACATTCCCCAAGGACAAATAAATCTAGTCTTATGTTGGTCCTCAGGTTTAATTTGTATCTGATTATATCCGGAAAAGCCGTCCATAAAAGAAAAAACCTCGCTACCTACACACTCATCCAAAATCTGATCAACAAATGGTGTGGGGAAATTGTCCTTAGGATAGGCACAATTCAAATCATGGAAATCAGTACATATGTGGATCGCTCCCTGCTTCTTATCCATCGAAATGGGGTTTGAAACCCCCTCCATCAAGGGAACGAGATAGATGAAATTGGCTTTCAACAGTTTCTCTATCTCTACCTTAATCGTGGGTGCTTTCCTAGGATTCACTGCACGCAAGCATTGTCGAATAGGCTTAGCGTTGGGATAAGTCTTAATCTTGTCTTCGACAATACAAGGGTCGATACCTGACATTTCATCATAAGTCCAAGCAAAGATATCACAAAATTCCTTAAACAACTTAGTGTATTCTTGAATCTCAGCATGAGAACATTCTGCCCCAATATAGACATTCTCTATCCTGCCAGGATCATCAGAGATATTGATAGGAATCATTGAAGACATGTTTTCCATGTTTCCCTCAGCCATCGAACCAAGAGAGCTTAATGGAACCATAGGGCTACCAACTCTCTCACTAAGAACCACCCTAAAGTCGTCACGCTCCAAGTGGTCAAGCTTGGGAAGAAATTAAGATCTATGATGGAGTTCCTCCCATGGTGGCTCAACTCCCAACATAGCCTCAATAATCACTTCATCTAAAGGGAAAACACTATCAAGGAAGTCGTGTGCATGAGAATACTGCACTGCCCATGCCGGCAGCACATAAGGGTCCTCCTCTTATGTCCGCAAAGAGGAAGGACTGGGGTCTGCAACACACTCAATATTAGCTAGATAAGCTATCATGGTTGCAGGCAACGGTACATTCGTCACGATGGGCTCACTCGGATTACTCGGTGTAGGAAGAATCCAAGGATCTTCCATATGACTCGTGCAAAAAGACACTGATCTCATAGATGTCGAAGCCTCACCAGAACTAGATCCTATCATAAGGATCGGTGTAGGACAACTAAAGCTTCCCATGAGGGATGGATACATTCCTACACCCACACTCCCAGTTGTCGGCTGAGGGTGTTCAACGATTGGGATTGAAGCTCCAAAATATGCGGCAACAGATGGATTCTTGAATGACATTTGATCAATCGTGACTATCTTCCCATTAAATGGAAAGCATACAATGTGAAATAGGGAAGAATAAATGGCTTACATACTATACATCCAATTCCTACCTAGCAAGAGATTGTAGTGAAGGGGTGCATCAACCACCTCGACCTCTATCACGACGGTATTCCCTCCCAAATGGACCTTAAGGAAAGGAAGGATGCCATGCAGCCTAAATGATCTCCCATCGAACACAGTTAACATGGTCGCTCATTTAGACAGCTCAGGGGAACCTAAACCCTTCCAACATGATAAAGACATCACAGAAGTGGTAGCGCCTTCGTTAATCACGGTGCGCTTGATGGTCATCTTAAGACATTCTACATGAATCAAAAGAGACAAATAGTAAGGAAAGTGAGGCTGAAGTCTTGCAATTTCAACTTTAATCACAAAGGAAGAATCATCATCATTCACACCAAAGGCAGAAACCAAAGCCTTCCATTGTGAAGGACAATTCTGAAGCACTTCCAATGCAGACATCGCATAAGGAGTGTGGCCCAAGTCCTCAACAACTGAATAGTTTTGGGCAGATTGGGCATTAGGATTGTGCCTAGAATGCTTAAGGAATCCCTTAGGAATGCGAGGTATATCTTTAGGTGTATCCATAGGTTTCTCAATATGCAAAGGAGACCCTGGTGGATCAGGTTCCTTTCCTGGGCTGGGTTGTGACGAACCATAGTCCTTCGCATGGGTCACAACTTTCGCAGCACATACCATGTTAATGCAACCATGACCACTACCCTTCGGCTGATCTTGATCACCACTAGACTGATCATGGGTCCTTGAGTTCATATTTTGAGGTAAAGGGTTAGTTTGCACAGCTGGGCCCTGTGCCAAGAATCTCGAGGCTTCATCGATACAAGGGCACAAGTAAGTGAGGTGATTGTCCTTACACAACTTGCAAGGGAATTTAACCTTATGTTTAGCTTGCTTGTCCCCCCAGCATTACAGGCGTTCTTGTCATTATTAGCATTCTCATTCCTATTCCCACCCTTATGATTATTCTTACCCTTATTTTTATTCCGTCCGAGCTGCTGGTTACCCTTTCAATCTAACAATTGCACCAAAAGTACACTCGCCATTTGGGTGGGTTGAGATGAAGCCATGTCTTGTCCCAAAGCAAATTGGTTGATTGACAACTGACTAACTTGTTTTGCAACCGAATCCATAGGTTTAGTACTTGCACAACCAATAATGCCATCGGCATGTGGTCCAAGTTTAACTTTGGGGTCGAAACTAGAACGCGGAGCATTGGGAATGATCTCATATAAAAAACCAGACTAAGCATAAATCAAGTCCAGTTCCTACGCCCTAAAAGTTGCTTGTTCCTCATTTTGCACTCTGGATGTAGAAAAATCCTTCGCTATATATGGAAATAACGACTTAAGGAACCATTCGAGGAGGAATTCCGATGGTATAAAGGCTTTAATTAACCTCTTCCGTCTATGCCACTCTTGGATATGATCTAAGATATGTGTGGCCTTATCCTTTCAAAATGTCAACAAGAGTTTAGTACCAATGTCATAACGCACTGGTAGTTGAAAGTGGTTAAGAAAATTCATCGCTAGGTCATTGAACAAAGCGAATGCCCCCCTAGGTAGCTCTATATACCATTTCGTGGCAGGCCCTCTAAGGGTGCATTGAAATAGCCTTAAACGGATCGAGTCCTACTGTAAGAAATTCAAAGAGCACCATAGGTGAAAGGTAGTAACATGTTCGCTCAGATCCTCTCCTGGTTTTCCCTCGAACTTGGGTATGTCCGAGGGAAACTTAGTAGGGACAACCAGCCAAGCTGGGCCATGAGCTACAGGATCATTCATCAATCTCAAAAAGTCAGGAAGATTCAGCGTTGCAAGGAAAGGGATCCTAGGATGATGAGGTCGATGGATCACTCCCAGATAGTTTTGATTCACATAGGTCTGATTACCACCATGGCTTTGGCCATAGTGCCCTCCTCCCGTTTGACCCGTATAGGGTGGCATGGAAGCACCATAGTGTGGTGTACCTTCACTATTCGAAGCTACAAAGCCATATTTTGGAGAGTAAGCAGGTTGTTGATACCCGCCCCCATAAGGTGAAGAACCCTTTCCATACTGCATCCCATAATAGGGTCCATAAGTCATCACATGAGATGTCTTATGAGACACTCTGTAAGCAGGAACATATGCTCAGGAAGTAGGAATATACATTCTAGAAGTAGGAATGTGACCTCTAGAAGTATGAAAATGACCTCCCGAAACAACGAGCGGTGCATGAAGCTGAGACACAACTGGTCTAGAAACCGCAGTACGGACATAACTCGTAGCAATGTTCTGGCTCGAAGGACCACATGAATGAGGTGGAGGGTGAACATTTGAAGAACTAGGGACAGAGCACAAAGGGATCTGTGTAATTAAGTACGTACTATTCTCTATAGTCACTCATCTCGTATCTGATATCCTAATAGGATCACTAACCCTAGACCTAGGAGGAATATTTGATGTAACTTTCACCACCGGGATGGAAGGTGCAATGTGGCTAGTGCTCCCAAACCTCTCCGCATGGTAAGGAATGAGAGTGCCCGCAGGCATAGTGTTAGGCTCGAACTCAAATTCAACATGAAATTCCAAATCAAGTGTGGGAAAACCAGACATACCGTAACTACCATAACTAGTGCTCACGGGTTCAAAATGAGTCTCGTCATCCTCCGACATTCCATACCGGCGATGCGTCAATGGGGAATCAACCCTAGAGTAAGCAGGTCTATCATGAAAGGTTCCTATCTTAGAAATCATAGGACCTAACTCATACAAGTCGGGTGAAGGATCATAGTTAGGAGTAAAATCCCCATCTTCCACATGAATGGGAAAAGGTGGTTTAGGAATACCTTCTATATGGTCTCCCATAGTGTGTGAATCAATGTGCGAAGTAGTCCGCCTGGACTATCTATTTCTCTCTACCAAAGGAGGAGGAGATGTAGAAGGAAGAAGTCCTACTAAATGATGAGAACGGAGAGGAACCACACCCAAATCCACAATGACTCAAAAAATGTAAAAGACTCTCTATCTACGCAAACCCTAGGCAAGCTAACGTGCACAGAGAAATCACCAATAAAATCTAAATCCAAATACAAGCAATCAAGGGTAGGATAAGTGAGCTCCTGAATGAAGCAGGTATGTCTCACCTAGGAGAGGCTTAAGACTCCCATACACAACAAGGGGAGGTGTTATACACCTGAATGGCACCTCTCCGTCCAAGTGCCGACATCCCTCATGTTGGCACACAAAAGGACACTTATGGATAGAGGTCTGCCCAAAACACTATAGCTTGGTTTATTATGAAATACATTCTTTCACCATCCACCTATTTACTTTTTCATTTGGCTATGTTGATATGTATTCGCAACTATCCTTCTATACAACTTGCGCATCACTCGTGAGTCTCGGTTGTTACAAGTCATGAATCCATGTATTCGTGGGTTGCCCTTATGGTAAGTCACGAATCATTTGCGGGTTGCTCTACTACATACCTGCAAATATGTCTCAAACATTAAAACATAAAAACACTCGCTGAATGGAGATTATTTAAGTTATTTAACTTAATTTCCTTAACTGCTACAACTTCCCCAACCTTCGAGAATTGCCTTATTTCACCTATATAAATACAGGTCTTGGGGAGGGTGTTGAGAGGATACACTTGGAGAGAAAATTTATGCTGGTGGATTGTTTACAGAAGCCTTTGGAGCAGTGAAACTTAGAATCCTTTGGTTGCAGATGAGTTCTTGTCTCAGATGCTGGGTTGTAACCTTAACTCTTTCCATTATTGATAATAAAGAGATTACTTCTTCCATATGTGTTTCACGTCTTGTGGTTTAATAAATGTTTATATTTCAGTATAATATGTGTTTTATCTAACTTTATTATATGTACATGAATCATATTGTATCTGGAAGAGTGTTTCTTGACAGGTGAAAGAGGATCAATCCTAAAGATTTTGGAAGTGGAACAGAGAGGAAGAGGATCAGCAAGGATCGGCCTTCGTTTAACAAGTAAGTCCTTCTAACCCTCATATTTCCCATTATGTACTTTACAAGTCAACTGTCTACAAGTAATTGAGTATGTTGGTAACCCTAGACCTATGGTTATTAGGTGCATAATCCTGTACAACAGAACTGGTGACTCCGCTGGGGAAGCCTAGACTGCTGTAGGTCATTTCTATCGTCCTGACCAGTTTTGCTTATGAGTTTGTTTGTGATTTTTATCCTGGTTCTTATTTGCTTCAGCATTTGAAAGTCTTGGGTTTTTTCTTGATCTTTTGAGAAAATTTTTATACCCATTCACAAGTTGTCTTTCTAGACAGCCTCGAATACTACTGTGCATTCACGGGTCGTTATACTAGACAGTCGTAAATCATTCGCGAGTTGCTCTTAGTGACAGTCGCGAATACTCCTGGAAGTTGGGATTTTAAGTAAGAGTTTGCTTGTTCTTTTCTTGGTATAATCCTTGTTTTCTGAGAATATTTTCTGTAAGAGTGTTGTAGAGTTTGTTTGAATGCCTCAGGTGATCACACTTTGTGATTTTTGAAAGCCCTTGAATCCTCTTTTGCTTGATTTATTTACTGTCTGCATCTTGAAGTATTTTGGCCTATTTGGGTTGTGGGTTAAAGTGTCGTAGTCCAGATCAGTGATCAGGGTCTTGGGCTCTGTTTTTTCCAGTCTGTCTTTTGACAGTGGCTGGTTGTCACTTCCCTTTGTAAGTCTGCAGTGATTCTTATCATTGTTTGCACCCGAGCTAGAGTTCCTAGCATTCCTCTTTGTGGTGGTCTGTTGGTTTTGTCAGCCTGTTTGCTTCAGTTTGTGGCTTTTATACAGTTTATAAGTTTCAAGTTTACTCAAGTAGATTGCATTGTAGATGCATAGTAGATTTTTGAGCACTTTTAAACATGAAAATAAAACATAGTTAACCTTTTGTACTGTGATTTTTGCATAAGTAGTGTTTGTTTCATTTTAAAAATATAATCTCAAAATATACAAAAATATAGGCTTAGTTTCTCTTATTGTTGCTTTTAATTCATCAATACATATTTGCAAGAAAATGAAAAGAAGTTTGTTTTATAGTAGTAGTTTGCTTTGAATGCACCTTTACTTTCATTTATTTCTTGTTTGAGTCAAAACACTATATAGTATAACACTCCATTTCTTCTTGAGTAAGAAACAACCCTCTAAACTAAACGCATAAATTAAAATTTACTAGCAAATTTTTATTTTTAGGGGCCTTTCACCTACTAGCTTTGGCTAGACTTGTGGGTTAGGAAGTGTAAAATTCCCACAAGTTATAAAACTCAAACGTAGTGGACCTTTCTTTAGGTAAATCCTTGAATTTATTGACTGTTTCTGGGAAGCTCCTCTCAAACGGGAGTTAAGCACTAGGCCACGTGGAGGCTTGGACATTGGAGATAACCCTCTGAATCCTTGTCAAAGCGTAACCCATGAGTTTTATGCATCTAGGGATTCTATCCTAGATAGAGTTTCAGGCTCATCTACCCTGCCCATGTGTATGAGTTCGGCTAACGACTGTCCCCCCAGACTGTTGGTATTGCCAAGGTAGCCTTTAGTCTCTTGTCTTTTAGGGTTCATACCTAGGTAAATTGGAAGGTTATTTCTGGTTCACCTTGAACGGGCTTGGAAGGTAACCCTTGTTGAATGTGTAGGAGGTTGGTGGGTGATTCCTCCTCTTGTGCCTAGGAAACTCTTCAAGGATGCCAAGTAATCGTTCATCAGCTTTCTTCGGGAAAGTATATCTTTTACCCTGGTTTGATTGCTTGAGACTTTAGGAATTTTTAGTGTATGCTCTGTGGTTTTGCTTGTGTTTAGTTGGCCTTAAGGTGTGATTTGTTAAATTTTTAATTATAGAGGACCAACCTTTTAGGAGGTCAAGAAGGTTGAGAAACCTTCCTCCTCTCACCACATTGGAGCCTCCACCTTTAACTCAAAGGCGGGGATTAGACACAGAAGGTTCATTTGAACTTGTAGGAATAAGTGAATTTCTCGGTGAACCAGAACTCATTGCTAACCGCTTTAATCTTGATACAGTCGAGATAGAAGAATTGCTGACTGACGAGTTTGCAAGGAATTTTAACACTCCCTTGACTGATTTGAACGATCCTGTGATCGTGCAGGTTAGACCCTTTGATTCACCAGTACTAGGTGTCCCTGTGGGTAAGACCATGTCTTCGGTAGAAGAAAGTCCTTTTGTTTTCACCTCAACCATTCCGGTTGAAGGGGTACTACCTCCCTCGGTTAGTGCCCCTAGATCTAGTTTTCCTTCTACACCTTTAACTCCAGCAAGCCGAGTGGTTCAACCACTGGTTCACTCCAACATAGGAGGTACTTCTGGTGACATGGTTACTGGGATCCCCACTATACCAACCATTCCTTCTTCCTTCCCTTACACTACCCAGAGTGGTCCGGTTGGATCCTCGGCATTTGTCCAAGGATATCCTTGGAATGGGGGACACATTCCCCCATCCAATCCATACGTAGGTCCATCTCCTTCATATGTAGGAGTGTATTTTGGGAGCAACACCTCTTATGGGAAAAGATTCCAAACCCCTATTTCGGTCCCATACATGAGCTCTCCCTTTTCGTTGTTTAGCGGAGGGATACCAGCTACAGTCTTTCAGACCCCTGCTTCTATATGAATGGCCTGAACCACTTACACTGCACCTCCCATCCAAAATCCTGTGGCTTACGGATGGAATCCATTTCAAAGAAACCTTCCCACTTCACAACCGATGGGTGGGGGCAACCCCACTTTTTCCCATGGGCATTCGGGGGCAGGTCCCTCTAATCCCCAAGCTGGCACATCTAGTGCCTCGGTTAGGCCCAAAATTCATTTCCTAGCAACTTTAAACTTGCCATACTTATCCAAATTGATGAATGACCTGATGAGGAATGACCCTTTATGGCCACCTGTTCCCACCAAGTTGCCCTCAGATATCCCTAAATTCGAAGGTAAAACTGGCGAAGATCTTGGGGCACATGCCACCACTTTTCACTTATGGTGTTCTTCCAATTCGTTGAATGAGGATTCAATTAGATTGAGTCTATTCCAGAGGACCTTGACAGGTACGGAGGCTAATTGGTATATTGAATTGCTTTCTGCTTCCTTTAGTAGTTTCTGGGATTTGGCTAGTGCTTTCCTTAGCCACTTTCAGCTTCCGGTTTGATACGATTTTGGAATGGACTTGTTGTCTACTTTTAGACAAAATAAGGCTACCCACATCTCGGATCATATCTAAGAGTGGAGGAGGCGAAAGAGTTTTATCAAAGCCACCATTCCTCCTGAGTTTCTATTAGAATGGTTCCTTAAATCACTATTGCCATACATATCTAAGGATGTTTCCACATCAGGAATAATGAGTGAAGAAGAATCCATACTCAGGGCCCAGCAGTTAGACTTGATTTACTCATAGTCTGGGATCTTATATGAGATCATCCCTGAGGCACCGAGGCCTTCGCATGAGGTGGAGAAGCCTAAGCCTGGACCCCATGCCGATGGTGTGGTTGGGTCCGTTAACTCTCCCACCATAGAGTCTTTAACTAAGAAACTTCACCAGTTGTCTATCCAACAGTCTATGGTAGAGGAAGCAAAGGCTGCCCCCTCTCCCCAAAAGGCAAATGTTTTTGCTCAAACCTCTCAGAAGGGCAATCAGCAGCCCGGCGGGAAGAAAAACAAGGGTAAAAAGGGAGAGGGAAAACAAAACAAGCCAAAGGCCGCAAACAATGCTGATGGGGGAAAAAAAGAAAAGAAGAAGGTCAAGTTCCCTTGTAAGTTGTGCCAAGAGGACCACCTTACTCACCTTTTTCCCCTCATGGATCAAGCCCAGAAGCTGCTCAAAGCTCAACAACCGGCTGTCTTGAAGGATCCTTTTCCCCAAGGACAGAATTCTGCTTCAGCTTCTACCATAGCAAGGGGCACTCAAACTGCCCCTGACCCTAACTATATCAACATGGTTCGATCTTTGACTTTGTTGCAAACTAGGAACAAAACTACGAGAAAGAGACTGATGAGAAGGGTAAAGTTGTAGGTGAACCTTCCAACCCTCTCACTATAGAGAAACCTACCGAGATTATGCCAAAGATACCCAAAGGTGTCTTTAAGAAGACTTTGCATAACTGAAATGCTAGGGCTGCTTCAAACTACTCTGTGGTTGAAGACTTAGCTCAAACCCCTTGTGCAATGTCAGCTTTAGAGGTGTTACAGAGTTGTCCTGCCCAGTGGGATGCTCTCTTAGCAGCCTTAGGTGGCATAGATTCTTCGAGTCTCATGGAGAAATTCAATCTATCTAATGTCAAAATTCACCTTCCTTACCATGTATCCCTATCAATAGATGTCGTCCATGGTGGTAAGACCATTGGAAGGGCAGTTATTGATGAGGGAGCCTCTACATGTGTTATGTCCCTGGCCTATTGGAAAGCTCTTGGATCCCTAGAGCTGGTCCCATCAAACACTTTGCTTACTGCTTTCGATGGAAGATCCTTCCATCTGCATGGTATCCTGCCAGCTTTTGAACTTAAGTTGGCAGGGAAAGCAGTGTCTGTTGAAGTAGAAGTGATTGATGCTCCCTTGGACTACAATTTGCTTCTGGGAAGGAATTGGACTTATGCAATGACTTCTATTGCATTGGTTGTTCTTCGTGTCGTGGTTTTTCCACATGAGGGAAAGTTGGTTACAATTGACCAACTTGATTTTAACCGAAAAGGCCATTTAGAGTCTAAGGAATCCACTGTGCCATTGGTTGATCAGGTAAAACCTGCTACATAGAGCTTGGGGGATGGAATGTACGCATCATTGATGGGCACATTTGACCTTCTAGCCCCGGTGAATTACATTGGTTCTACTACTGTGGGGAAGTCCATCGCTACGGTTGTCGATAGGACTGATCCTTGGGTCCTCCCAACTCCCCATGAACATGAAGTGCCCTTATCGGCAGTGGAGGTGGCCTATCAAGCTATCACTCAAGCCACTGTTGATCCCATTCCAGATCCTTTATTAGTCTCAGATGATCTGGAAGAGGTCTATTTGCCCGCATGGGCAGAAAACTCTTTGCATTCCATAGATTGCTTAGATACCGTTTTACCTTCCGATGAAGTTGTTCTAGAAGCCATGAGCAGATGTGATAAGATTTGTGAGGATATTCATCATCGATCCTATTTTCTTCTAGATCTAAGCAAGATATAAAACCAAGAGTTTAAGGTGAGACTATCAGAAGATGTTGAGGTACCTATCAACCCTTTGCCTAGGGAAGGGGTGTTTGTCGAGGGGAATATGGAAAACAGTTCCACCACTATACCCATCAACATCTCTGTGAATCCATATGTCATGGAAAATATCTATATAGGTGAAAACTGCTCTCCGGAGGAGATTTCCATCTACATTGCCCTTTTCAAGGAATTCCACGATATCTTTGCCTGGTCATATGAGGAGATGCCAGGCATTGATCCATCTATCGTTCAACATGAAATCCAAACCTACCCTGATGCCAAGCTGGTTCGACAGAAATTAAGACCCGTGAACCCGCATAAAGCGGCGGCTATGAAGGAAGAAGTTGAAAAGCTGCTGAAAGCCTGTTTTATATATCCCATAGCTTTGACTGAATGGGTGTCCAACCCTATTCCTGTTGATAAAAAGCAAGGGAATATTCACGTTTGTACAGACTTTAGAGATCTTAACAAAGCCTGTCCTAAGGACAACTACCCCACACCATTTATTGACCAGATCATAGATGCATGTGTGGGGAGTGAGGTATTTTCATTTATGGATGGTTTCTCCGGCTACAATCAAATCCCAATCAAACCAGAACACTAGCATAAAACTGCTTTCATTTGCCCTTTGGGTACATTCTCTTATAGGAAAATGCCCTTTGGATTGAAAAATGCTGGGGCTACCTTTCAACGAGCCATGAACTTTGCTTTTCACGACATTAAAGCCATTGTTGAACCATACCTTGATGATCTGACCGCACATTCTCGCAAGAGAGTCCAACATCCAGATCATTTATGGTTAATTTTTGAACAGTACAGATATTATAAAATTCGCTTGAATCCCCACAAGCGTGTATTCTGCGTCGAGTCAGGGAGATTACTCAGATTCATTTTCTCTAGTAGAGGCATCCAGGTGGATCCATCGAAAGTTGAGGCCATTGTAAATCTGCCTCCTCCTCGTTCTCTCAGGAAACTTCAAAGCCTGCAAGGAAAGTCTAACTTTCTTCGACGTTTTATCGTTAATTATGCCAAGATCACTAAAGGTTTCATGCACTTACTCAAGCAGGACACCCCGTTTGTATGGGATGAAACCGCACAACTTGCGTTCGAGGCATTGAAAAAAGCTTTGCTGTCGGCTCCTTTATTACATCCACCAGATTATTCTAGGGATTTCATATTATATCTAGCTGCGTCGAAGTCAACCATTGGGGTAGTTCTAGTTTAGGAAGATGATAAGCTTGTTGAGCATGTCATTTATTATCTTAGCCGCGCTTTGGCCGGACCTGAGCTTCGATACTCCCACGTCGAGAAGTTAGCCTTAGCAGTTATTTATGCTGTGCAGAGGTTGCGCCACTACATTTTACTGAGGACCACAACAGTAGTGGCGGATGTAAATCCGTTCCAATATGTTTTATCCCGATGGATTGTTGGGGGAAAATTTAATAAATGGATAGTCATTCTTCAGGAGTTTGACCTGGATTTTCAGTCCGCTAAATCTAAAAATTCCTTAGTTTTTGCTGAGCTTATAGCAGAATTTCCCACCGAAGAAGATGTAGTGATTGAAGATGACTCATTCCCAGATGAGCACATCTTTCTGATATCCACCTCTGATCCTTGGTATGGAGATATTCTTATATATCTCCACACTTTGAAGTATCCTGCCGCTTACTCTAGGGAGGAACGACATAAGTTATGCCTTCATGCCAAGAACTACCTCATTATAGGAGATACATTATATCGACGAGGGGTAGATTCTGTCTTGCGTCGCTTCCTTACTCATGAGGAAGAAGAGATTGTCCTAAATGATTCTCATAGTGGAGCATGTGGGGGTCATTTATCTGGGTTAGCAACGGCACAGAAGATATTGCGTGCCGGTTATTTCTGGCCCACGATCTTCAAAGATTGTGTGGAAGCCATGAAGCGCTGTCATCCATGTCATCTTTACACCAAGAAGATGTGGTCGCATCCTGCTCCATTATTTCCTGTTGTTTCGGTAGGCCCCTTCATGAAATGGGGGATCGATTACATGATGTGCAACCCAGTCTCGGCAGGGGGGCATAAATATATCATTGTCGCTATTGACTATTTTATGAAATGGGTAGAGGCAATGCCTACTTTTAAAGACAACGGGGAAACAACAGCTTTTTTTGTTTTCAATCAAATTATTGCATGGTTTGGTATTCCCAAAGTGATTGTCACTGACCATGGCAGTCATTTTCAAAATAAAATGATGGCGAAACTAACTACAATGCTCGGATTTAGACAAGAGCATTCTTCTCCATACTATCCGCAAGAAAATGGTCAGGTTGAGGCTGTAAACAAGACTTTAAAAACTATCCTTAAATGGACAATTGATGTAGCCCGTTCTAATTGGCACATCATGTTATACCCTGGGCTTTGGGCTTATAGAACTAACGTTAAGACTACCACGGGTTATTCCCCTTTCCAACTCGTTCACGGGGTGGAAGCAGTCACTCCGATTGAATGCAAAATCCCATCTTTGAAGATAGCCATTCATGTGTTACCTGATACGAATGAACTCGAAGAACGCCTGGTACATTTAGAACACCTTGATGAGCAACGTAGAGATGCGTTGACTGCGAATCAGGCTCACAAAAATAGGGTTAAATCTCAATATGATAAAACGGTCAAATCAAGGGTTTTCTCTGAAGGGGAACTTGTCTTTCTCTGGGACCAAGATAAACAACCTCTGGGGGCAGGAAAATTCAAGGCTATGTGGTTAGGACCCTATGTCATGTCGAAGGTATTAAGTAAAGGTGCATATGAATTAGTTGATTATGATGGGAAAAAGCTGCCTGAGCCTAGAAATGGGCTCTACCTGAAGAAGTACTATGCTTAGGCTTAGCACCTTTTCTTGTATTTTTATTGTATATATTTTATGTACAATAGGTTGTTAGTTTTGATTTTTATATTATCTGCTGGTTGTTGCAGATTTCTTCCGAAATGTATGTAGGTTTCACTGATGGCGCTAGTCGTCACACTTGTAACCTGGCTTCAGCAGCATGGGTTATCTATTCTCCCTCAGGACAGGTTGTTGCCGTAGGAGGCGCTTGTCTTGGTCCTGCTTCTAATAATGTTGCTGAGTATAGGGCTGTTATTGAGATCCTATGGGATGCTTTGTCACGTGGAATCACCCAGCTTGAAGTCCGTTTGGATTCTTAGTTGGTAGTTTCCTAGCTCAATAGAGCTTATCAGGTACGAAATCCTATCTTGTTACGTCAGTTTATGCAAATTCGTTTACTATAAAGACATTTTGAAGTTATTACTTTCAATCATATTCCACGAAACCAAAATTCATTGACTGATGCATATGCTAATTATGTTTTGGATTGGCATCTCACACACATTTCATAAAAATATACAGGAAACATATAAGAAACACTTGTAAATAAGCTGACAACCAAACATCAATATATATATATATATATATATATGTAAAATATCTGTCTGTAGATACATTGAGTCTGATCCGTAGATCCCAAAATATACAAAAATGTGGATCATCATCCATCAAAATGCCCTAGAACTAAGCCTTCCCACCTTGGACACTAGGACCACCTTGGTCCCCATGATCTCTATGCACCATGGCTTCCTTAGCCTCCTCAGCCTCGGCAGCCTCCACCACATCTCTGTATACAAGTACTGCTCTAGCTACTCGTCTGAAAAGACGTAGCCAAACTGGTGGAACCCCAACTACAAACTCCTCCATGGCTGCAAGGATATACTCGATCCGTATAGTGGGTACTCGTTGGGTTAGCCTAGCCAGCTTCCCCTCAAGTACCCTGACCAATCCTGGGTCTCCTCCTACAACTGGACACACGAACATGCGGGGGTGCCCTTCAGGGTGGACTGGTCCAATATTTGCATTTTGACACATAAATCGGATTAAGACTTGTACATATGTATATCGCTATCATTTGAAAAATTCATAAAAATTTGATAATGATAAAAAATTAAAAACTACTTACCCATATCGCCCCATATTGCTCTTGGAGGGAGAATGAGGTCAGGGTCACCTCGGAAGTCCAACTCGGCATATGGAAACTGCTCCAATGCCGACAGCTGTCGTTCCCACCATGTGTAAAAGTCATTATCATATACACTCTGTACTACATCTCCTCCTCCGTGACAGACGAAGATGTCTCCCCACCGGCTCAGCCTTGGCTGCCGTGGAGATCGGACCTATAGTGGTATAGCAGGGCTCATAGCTAGCACTCTCGAAGAAGAAGAACGCTACTAGTATGCTTGCATAGCCAAAGTTCTTGCGTCTTCCTCTCTTGCAGTCGGATAATTGCCTCTTCATGATGGGGGCAATTCCCCAGCACCAATCATAGAGAGCGCCTCTCAAGCAATCAACTGCCACCCTCATTTGATTCCTAGTGGCCATATGTAACCCGGATGATCCTGCAAGTCTCACAATAGTACTAGCCAATACCTAGAGAGTGAAATCCTGGATGTCTGTAATGAGAATGCTGCTTCCTTTCTTCTGAGTACCTGGTATGCAGAACATGTCTAGATAGTTTTGAACACTTAAGGGGTCACCGCCCCTGCTAGTGCCCTCCAAGTTCACCGGTGCTCCCCTTTGTGACAACCCCGTAATGAAATATATATCTTCCACGGTAAGCTCTAAGGTCTCACCCTGAAGATTGAACATCCCCAACTCATGGTCCCAGTAATTGAACATGAATTCCAATATCCAGACATTGGCCTGCATGGGCGAGGTACAAAAGAACTTCAGCAGCCCACAAGTCTTCAATGCTTGTATTGTGGGCGTGATTTGGAGCACCGCATGATCCATTGCTTCATGCTCTCTCTCTCTCCACTCCAAAACCATGTTTACCTGGAAATTACAACCAATTTGGATTCAGTATTTCACATTAAAATTTTAAAAATATTGAATATTTTTTAAGTTTTGCCCTTTTGCGCAGCATTCGCGATTGTCCCTTTAGACAGGTCGCGAATCATTCGCGGCTTTCTAGTTAGACAACCCGTGAATGAAATGCGTATTCGCGACTCTCCTATGTAGTAACCCGCGAATACGCACTGTGGTAATTTTGGGCTACTCATAAATACTGAATTCACCACTAATTTTAATATTTGCTTGGATCAAATTAAAGGGCTTAGGGTGTAGAGTTACCTGAAGCTAACGAATTCTGATTCTGATGGTCCAATTGTCCTCGGTGATTGATCAAAGGTAGAGGATATTCTTGCTCTTTATGGTTCACAAAGTTCAAATGGTATGAAATGTTTTAATTTTCATTCTATTTATAGAAATAATATTTCAGAAAGTGGGTTTTTATTCTATAGTTTGAAATGCTCATCAACTAATGCCATACTTTTGTACCCTGGAACAGGTTTATCAACTTTTACAAAATGTTGTTGCTCTAATAGGGTGGTTTTGCTATTTCCAACACATGTTGGAATCTTATCACTCCACATTAACCTTAGTATTTAACATTTTTCCATGGACTATGGTATTCTAAGACATTAGTCCCTTGTCTCTACCATTGTTCTTCCGTGGCTAGGGCCCTTATTTCATGAGTATCATCTTTATATGCCTTTGTCATCCTTTGCTGCTCATGCCGCCACTGTTTCAGGTTGAGGGGTTTCCTCATAGCTATTTTTCACACCAAATAGAGATTCTTATGAATCTCTTTTTACAAGCTATCCCTTTATAGGAATCTCCGCCCTTATGGAGTTTCTTTAGGCCCAGGTCTGACTCCTTCAAAACAGACTTGACTGCCGAGTTATCTCGTCCGTTCAAGCTCTTCAAGAATATGTGAACGGGCATCCGTACTGGTTGTAGGTTATCTCTTTCTCGGACCATGCATAATAATACAAGAAAGGATCACTCTCTTTTCTTTTGAATTGAGTAGAGTATTCTCAAGCATAGATTTATCACTTTTCCGAACCCGAGGGACTAAATTTACGGAAAAGGAACACCCGGTTTGAGCTTATTTTTCTCTTTTTCATGCTCTGGACCCAAACATGAAAAATATTCTGAGTGTACTTTGTGTCTTTGTCATGCTCGTTAAACACTAAAGAACAAAGCAACGAGTTTATTGTTGTAAGCCCCATTTCTCATAACCAAATGGATCTTTCCGAGTGATCTTGCTTTCCTTCACACTCGTAAAACTCAAGCTATTCTATGCTGTTCTAGAAGGAGCATTGGGTGGGTGGTAATTTAACCTTTCGTTGGACCTCCCTAACTAAGTAAGAAAAAGGTTCACTTTTTCTTCTTCAGAAGTCAAGAGAATTCTTCTGTGGTTTGTTTTATACTTTTTCAGCATTAGGAGACTAAATTGGATGAAAAAGGACCCCCCTGGAGTCTTCTTTGGCATTTTCAGACTCTCTAAATGTGAAAATACCGGCTGAGCATGTACTAGTTTGGGCTCATTAAATCCACGAATCAGTGACACTATCAAGCATTATTTTCCCATCTCTTCAAGCTTGTTAAAAAATGAAGAGGGAACCGAGTTTACTTTCCTGGACTCGTTAGAATTTAACAGGGAAGGTAACGAAGAAGTTTTCTCTTGTTTTGAGTAATGGCAGCATGTCATCCTTGAACATAGCACTCTTTGTTTTCTGATATACATGTTTCAGTATACACTTGTGTTCAACTATCACTTTGAGTTTCTGACTCCTCCTCTTGTCCATTATACCTGGGGAATCTGATCATGTCTTCTACATGACAGATAAGTCTAGTTGTTCTATCTATCTGTTGTACGCTGCCTTGGGTCATCTCTATGTTGTGTTCACTATTCAAGGACTCTACCCAATATCTGATCTATAACCTGATCCCATCATTGTTATATCTGTTATCTATTTGTGTCTCCCTTTTGTTGCCTAGTTCCTAGTCACTCTTGTGATCCGTTGGAGAATCCTTTTCCTTCCTTATCACAGCATGGTTCCATTTTCAGTACTTACTGATGGTTAAGACCTAGAGTTTTGATGATCGTACCTTAGGATTAACTTTCATCATTGGTGAATTCCTTTGCTTCAGTTGTCAATTATCACCTATTGGTTGCCAAATTGTTGAATCCTTTCCATGTTTGACTCCAACTTACCCTTATTCGCATGGCTTGGATTGTACTGGTTCTTTGGGACCCTTTATGAAGACCTTAGTTCACACCTATGGACTAAGTTGCGTAAGATTATGTTCTATAAATATACACAGCTTCTAGATCTTTGAAGACTCATCATTATTGTATATTGTGGCTTTGATCCACCTTTGTAATATACGTGGTTCTATACCCGTTGTTGATGTATATGTAACTTCGGAATGTATTCTTCTATGTATTTCATATATTGTAACCCGATGTTTATTCCGGGATGTTTTTATTATGTATTTGAGTCATGTGGTCATGCCCCGATGTTCCGAT
>LPNX010803508.1:135975-216825 GCA_001517045.1 Pseudotsuga menziesii
GGACAGAGGGAGTATGATGCTCTGCTTCAGAGGGAGTGATTTCAGAAGATCCTGAGGTTCGACATGGTACGAAAAAATGGGAAGATTACTAATGAATCTAGGCTTTACTGAGAGTAAAGTGGATTCCAACCTTTGATCCAAGGTTGAATGTGGAAGACTAGTGATGCTCCTGTTATGTGTCGATGCACTATTGTTCTAGGTATGGTGGTGTGGCAGAATACAGATGGAATCTTCCTTGGACAAGGGAAGTATGCAGTAGAGATCCTGAAGAGGCTTAGGATGATGGACTGCATGGCCTCACCTATGGCATCGAACCTGAAGTTATTGAGTGATGCTTCTTCAGAGATGGTTGATACTACAATGTATCGTCAAATGATTGGGTCCTTGATGTACCTGAGACAAGATATTTGCTTTGCTATGAACACATTGAGACATGTTCACTTGATGGGTGCAAAGCATGTAGGGGTACAATTGATTATGGGATCAAGTACGATGTGAATCAAAAGATTAACCTAGAGGGTTATGTTTATTCTGATTGGGCAGGCAGTTCCATCGACAGGAAGAGTACTTCAGGATGTTGCTTCAGTATGGGATCGGGTGTGATCTCTTGGTTTAGTAGGAAGCAATCTTGTGTGGCACTGAGTACAGCTGAAGCAGAGTATGTCGCAGCTTGTTCAGCTAGTTGTGAGGCAGTATGGCTGCAGAAGATACTGTCTGATATATTTGATCTCCAGTGGGATGTCACCTGTATACATTGTGACAACCAGAGTTGCGTGATGTTGTCAAAGAATCCAATGTTCCATGACAGGTTGAAGCATATTGAGATCAAATATCACTATATCAGGGATATGGTGCAGAGAGGAGCAGTGAAGCTCCTATATGTTGCGACGGAGGAACAGATAGCTGATGTTTTGACGAAGCCATTGGCGAGGCTAAATTTCGAGTACTTCAGAGAGAGACTTGGTGTTCTCCAGATCGAGGCTTCCTCCCAGAGACAGTGATGTGTCCCAAAGATAGTGATGTGTCCCAAAGCCATTATGACGATCAGGTCAGATATAAGGGCTGAGCCATTCTATCATGGTGAGAGGATTTAGTTCCTTCCATGTCAGATATGAGTGCTAGAGATCCAAAGCCATTCTGATGAGCAGGTCAGATGTAAGGGCTGAGCCATCCCGTCATGGTGAGAGGATTGGTTCCTTCCATGACTGATATGAGTGCTGAGATTGAGAGCCATTCTGACGAGTAGGTCAGATGTAACGGCTGTGCCATTCTGTTCATGGCTAAAGGATTTAGTTCCTTCCATGTCATATGTAAGTGCCGAAATCTCTCTTCATTGTGGTTGAGAGTCTTCCATCATTAGGTGGGATTGTGCCATTCTGATGAGCAGGTCAGATGTAAGGGCAGAGCCATTCAGTTCATGGCTAAAGGATTTAGTTCCTTCCATGTCAAATGTAAGTGCAGAAATCTCTCTTCATTGTGGTTGAGAGTCTTCCATCATTAGGTGGGATTGTGCCATTCTGACGAGCGGGTTAGATGTAAGGGCAGAGCCATTCTGTTCATGGCTAAAGGATTTAGTTCCTTCCATGTCAGATGTAAGTGCAGAAATCTCTCCTCATTAGAGTTGAGAGTCTTCCATCATAAGGTGGGATTGTGCCATTCTGACGAGCGGGTTAGATGTAAGGGCAGAGCCATTCTGTTCATGGCTAAAGGATTTAGTTCCTTCCATGTCAGATGTAAGTGCAGGAATCTCTCCTCATTAGAGTTGAGAGTCTTCCATCATAAGGTGGGATTGTGCCATTCTGACGAGCGGGTTAGATGTAAGGGCAGAGCCATTCTGGTCATGGCTAAAGGATTAAGTTCCTCCCATGACAGATGTGAGTGCTGGCCATTCCGATGAGCAGGTCGGATGTAAGCGCAACTGCCATTCTCTAGGAGAATGGAGGTGCCTGGTCAGTTACCAGGTAGCTCAGTCGAGGAGGATTGGGGGCCATTCTGATGTGACTACAGAGTTGTGTTCTCGTAGGATCAGATGTGAGTGCAAGCCTTTCCATCACTGTGATAGGATATGTTCTTGTCTGGATGGATGTAAGTGCAGGAAATCTTCCACCACTATGATAGGATTGGTTCTTGTCTGGGTGGGAGTCTTCCATCACTGTGATAGGATGTGTTCTTGTTTGGATGGATGGGCCTTTCTGACGAGTAGGTCAGATGTAAGTGCTGAAATCTTCCACCACTGTGATAGGATTGGTTCTTGTCTGGGTGGGAGTTTTTCATCACTGTGATAGGATTGGTTCTTGTCTGGATGAAAGTGGAGAAATATTCCACCACTATGATAGGATTGGTTCTTGTCTGGGTGGGAGTCTTTCATCACTGTGATAGGATGTGTTCTTGTCTGGATGGAAGGGCCTTTCTGACGAGTAGGTCAGATGTAAGTGCTGAGCCATTTCATAGATGGTAGTTGATTGTGCCTCCCATGCTAGTGAATGTGAGTGTTGGGCCTTTCTGATGGGATTGTAGTTTACTACATGATCAAATGTAAGTGCTGGGTGAAGACCTACATGAGGGTAGGCCTACATCCAGCATGAAAAAGGGCTGGCTCTGTAGAACTTCCTATGACGAGATAGTACACACTTGATGATGACTAGTGGAGATCCAGATCGAGAGATGATCCAGATCTAGGTATGATGACTCCGAGAGATCCAGATCGAGTGATGATCCAGATACAGCAGTGATGATCCAGATCGAGTGATGATCTAGATCTAGTCCAGAGAGATGATCCAGATCCAGTCCAGTGATGTTGATCCAGATCGAGTGATGATCTAGATCCAGTGATGCCTTTGTATGATGATCCAGATCGAGAGATGATCCAGATCCAGTCCAGTGATGTTGATCCAGATCGAGTGATGATCTAGATCCAGTGATGCCTTTGTATGATGATCCAGATCGAGAGATGATCCAGATCCAGATGACTTGAAGATGAAGATGAATTGAAGATGAACATGATCCAGTGATACAGAGAAGAAGACCAATGCTGAAAATTGTGTCGAAAGAATACCTTCCTAGTTAAGAGGGAGTGTTGATGTATATGTAACTACAGAATGTATTCTTCTATGTATTTCATATATTGTAACCCAATGTTTATTCCGGGATGTTTTTATTATGTATTTGAGTCATGTGGGCATGCCCCGATGTTCCAATCGAGAGGATTAATAATGTAAACAAGTCATATCAAGTCATTAGGTAAGTCCCCACAGTTTAAGGGGCACTTGGGTTATTATACACTAATTAAGGTGTAGGCTCAAGTAATTAATTATAAGTTAAGCCTACATGGTTGAGTGCACTTCAAGTCAATGGAAGAATATAAATAGAGAGTGAGAGTCTCTCTATTTATCACTTGTGACATACATCACTTGCTCTCTCAAGTGTGGCGCACCTTTGGAGAAGGAAATACTTTGGCTTGACAAAAGACAGAAGGCTGCTGTTGTGTTGGGAGGTCATCTTACTGTTTTGGGATCACATCTTGTGGTGATACTATCTTAGAGGAAGTTGAGGGGTTTTCTCCATTTATGGTTTCCCCTCCTAAAATCTTTGTGTCTCTTGTCTCTTGTGATGTGCTTATGTGATTGTTGTGCTTGTTATTCTCTCAGTGAAAAGATCTTAACATAATGCTAGCTTAAATGTTGAAAAACTAACACCCGTATCATATGATGTACTCAAATATTGTAAAGGAGCTAGTGTTTCAGTAAATTGAACATAGCATCCTTAGATGTAACTTTGTATATGACATTACTATGTATTTGTTTTAGGTACTCTATCTCCTCCATTGGATTTCTGAGTTTCTCCAAAGTTAAAGATTATAATGTATTTCAGCCATCGTTCCCCTCTGACCTCACACATTAGGGGGAATCTGTTATACACCTGAATGGCACCTCTCCGTCTGAGTGCCGACATCCCTCATGTTGGCACACAAAAGGACACTTATGGATAGAGGTCTACCCAAAACACTATAGCTTGGTTTATTATGAAATACATTCTTTCACCATCCACCTAGTTACTTTGTCATTTGGCTATGTTGAGATGTATTCACGACTATCCTTCTATACAACTCGCGCATCACTCGCGAGTCTCAGTTGTTACAAGCCGCGAATCCATGTATTCGCGGGTTGCTCTACTACATACCTGCGAATATTTCTCAAACATTAAAACATAAAAACACTCGCTGAATGGAGATTAGTTAAGTTATTTAACTTAATTTTCTTAACTGCTACAACTTCCCCAACCTTCGAGAATTGCCTTATTTCACCCATATAAATACAGGCCTTTGGGAGGGTGTCGAGAGGATACACTTGGAGAGCAAAGTTATGCTGGTGGATTGTTTACAGAAGCTTTTGGAGCAGTGAAACTCAGAATCCTTTGGTTGCAGAGGATTTCTTGTCTCAGACGCTGGGTTGTAACCTTAACTCTTTCCATTATTGATAATAAAGAGATTACTTCTTCCATATGTGTTTCATGTCTTGTGGTTTGATAAATGTTTATATTTCAATATAATATGTGTTTTATCTAACCTGCTTATATGTACATGAATCATAGTGTATCTGGAAGAGTGTTTCTTGACAGGTGAAAGAGGAGAAATCCTAAAGATTTTGGAAGTGGAACAGAGAGGAAGAGGATCAACAAGGATCGACCTTCATTTAACAAGTAATTCCTTCTAACCCTCCTATTTCATATTCTGTACTTTAGAAGTCAACTGTCTGCAAGTAATTGAGTATGTTGCTAACCAATTATTATGGCCCTCAGCTTCAATGCGTAAAGCGACTATGCTATTCGACCCCAACCTAGCCAGGACACCTGCAGAATAACCCCTGCAAAGTACCCCCTCGATATCTTAGGTAAGGCCACTAAGGTCACCTCAATATAATCAATGCTCAGGAAAATAGTCGCAGGCGGGATTGACCATATGGGCAGGGTAGCAAAGCCTGAAACTCTTGAAAGAGCCCCAAGATATGATCACAATCCTGGAAATATCTTCGGTGCTACTCAGTTATGACTAGGGGTCATCCCAATCAATAACCACTCACACTGCCTCGTGCTTAACTCCCTTTTGAGAGGAGGATCCTGAGAAACACTGGTTACACCAAGGATTTCACACACTCACCTGGATAGACACATACATGTTGTTGTTTAGTGGTCTTGGAGAATTTACTCACAACGAACTATTCCAAGACCCTAAAACCTATTCTTGTTGGTGAACCCTATCAAATAAAATAGTGTAGTTCATTTTAATTAAGCGTTGATTTTAATTGGATTTATTACTCAAAAGAGGGATATGGTCATGCAACTAATGGTGTTATGACACAACATGAAGTAAAATGCACACCTAACAATTAATACAAATGCATTATGTCCATGAAAATAGGGTATGCTACTACGTGAAATGTACAATTTTCTTCAAATGATAAATGCAAGCTTTCCTATATGAAATCCTAACTAATACTCCAAAGCAAATCTAGTGCAATTCCTATGCAAAATGCAAAATGCAATGAGATATAAAAAAGAAAAAGAATGATTCTACAACCCCCAGACTCTGCAAGCTCACTCAAGCAGCACTCAAGAAAATCACTAAGGTAAAAGAATTCTAATGCACTAATCCCAAACAAAAAATCGAAAATTCCATGACAAGAACATTCTAAAAAAAAAAAAATTACCCCAAAAAAAATGTCTAGTCCAAAACAGAGGTGTATACAAACTCTGGCAGTATCAAAGGAGACTCAACAATTATCACAACTCACCCAACAACCATTTAAATTCCACTAAAAGGAAAAAATAAGGGTATACGTGACTGTTCATAGTAAAACCACGTGTATACGTGGAAATGGCAGAGAAAACCATGTGTATACGCGACTATGAGTTCAAAACTCGCATATAGGAAGAAAGGTGCATAAAAATCAAGGCAAACAGACAAGCTGAGACAAACTTCGCACCAATCAGACACTACCAGGAAAACATGCCCCCAGACCCAACACAGAAACAAGAGAGAAAGAGTAATTCAAAGTCATTGAATGCCAATAGAAAAACCCCAAAGGACAACTACTAGGAACTCCCCATTGGAATTGCCAATTTTGTTATGGAGAGAAATTCCTATGGCTTGGGGTACCACAATAGACAGCTTGACTCCAGAAATCAATCCTTTCCAATATGAAATAGAAATGAAATGTCTAACACTAAAGGATCAGACCTCGTACCTTATTCCTGATGGTTGAAGTAGATCCTCGTTGAGCTTTCCAACTTTAGCTTGAATTGATAGATTACTTCCTCAACAACAAGTAAACAATACAATCATACTATATATATTGGTTTTAGATCTATTCTAGCATATATAATCAACAATGTATAATCATTTGAAAACATCCATGGATAAAATATTCATTCAAACATACATTATTGGACGGGAAAAGATATTTCTATTAATATAAAATCAGAGATTACAATGGATACAACCTCTATCGACACATCTGTGAATCGAAGAAACTGAATCCCCCACTTGGGCCTCCACCACATCAATCCTCCATCTCTTGATAGCAGCTCACAAGCAAAAGGCAAGCTTGGGAAGAACACAAAAGTGCTCAAAGGGACAAAGGGATGCAGACTCAAGCATAAGTTCCAGTAACAATGGACTATAGTTTCTTTGCTCTCAATTCTCTCATATGCCTTCAATCTACCATAGAGTTCCTTAAATAGCTTTTCAAAGGGGTAATGAAAGGTCAAATCCGAGCGATCTCAAGGCATAGAGAAGGCTAGGATTCAAGTGAGTCGGATCCATGTCAAGGAAAAGTCCAAAAGGATTTGGATTATGCACACATCCTGATCTACGTGGTTTTAGGGGTCAAACCCATGTATATATACGATTATAGGTTTAAAATTCGCATGTATCATTTTTCACATGTTTTTAGGGGTGGTCAAGGAAACATTAAAGGACAAAAAATGGTCCAAGGGGTCTAAGGAGTCTGCAGATGGACAGGGGAAGGCCATACAAAGTGTGATTCACCTGGAGTGGTAAAATCAGCTATAACAGTTGTTGAAGAAATTGTGCTAGGGGCATCCTGCTCCCTGAAAGAAGTTGCTACCTACAAAGCGCTCTTCCAAGAATTCTGCAACATATTTTCCTAGTATTACACTGAAATGCCCGGGTTGGATCCATCCATTGTGGAACACCACATCGACACATGGCCTGATGTGGCCCCTGTACACCAAAAGCAATGGCCCATACATCCTTCCAAACCTACCATGGTCAAAGACGAAATTGAGAAGCTGCGCACAGCCGGCTTCATTTACCCCATTGCATACACCACCTGGGTTTCTAATCATGTTCTAGTGAATAAAAAATAGGGTACCATCTACGTTTGCACAGACTTCCATGATAAAAATAGGGAGTGTCCCAAAGACAACTTCCCAACACCCTTCATTGATTAGATTATCAATGCATGCACCGGACATGAGGTCTTTTCCTTCATGGATGATTTTTCGGATATAACCAACTTCAGATCTGGAAAAAAGATCGTTACAAAACTGTATTCACAAACCTGTGGGGTACATTTGTCTATCGAGTAATGCCATTTGTTCTAAAGAACGTTGGAGCCACCTTCCATCATGCCATGACACACTGTTTCCGTGACCTCATCTACATCATGTTGGTCTATCTTGACAACCTCATTGCATGGTCACAGAAGCAAGCACAACACATAGACGACTTGCGGCAAGCCTTCCTGTGATGTCGTAAGAACAAAATATGCTTGAACCCTTTCAAGTGTGTTTTCTATGTCCCAACGGGCTATCTCCTGGGGTTCATTGTGTCATACAAAGGAATGACTGCTGATCCCTTGAAAGTACGAACCACTTTCCCTCTAATGTCACCTCTTTAAGTGATGCTAGTTTAGCTTGTAATACAGTCTTGTCCTTTTTTGTTTTACACGTTTGTTTAAAGTGAGTCTTATGTATTCTTTCCCCTCATTTCTCTAGATGGATCCTCCCTCGGATCAGTACATTGGATTTGCTGGTGGAGCAAGCACATGGTCTTCAAACCTCTCCTCGGCTACATGGGTCATCTACTCCTCATCGCACGAGTTTATCCATATCGACGAAATATGCGTGGGCAGTGCGACCAACAACCAGGTTGAATATGATGGTTTCAATTTCCTCTTGGTCATTGTTCTCAAGTTAGGCATTCTCCATCTCAATGTCTTCTTAGATTCCCAACTGCTTGTCTCCCAGTTGAACAATTACTATTGGGTACGTGATCCCTGCCTCTTTAGAAAATTCTTGCGCACTAAACAGACAGTTAGAACATTTGAATCCATTACATTGAGACGTGTTCCTAGAAACCTCAATAGTGTAGCAGATCAAATGGATAATGACATTCTAAATTGGCACATTCATAATTGCATATAGGAAACATACAAACACAACATCATGCATAATCATATATAAAACACACACACAAGTGTAAAAATACATCATCTAGGCATTGTATTTCACATCATCATAAAAAGAATCACATATAAAACCATAAAAAGTGCATCCATGTGCGTAAAAAATATATATAGATAAATAAGTCGAATGTCCAAAATATGTCCATTACAAAATGAGAAGCCACATATGCTTTCTCAGTTGAATATACATAGCGATGCAAAAAATCCCAAGTGCACCAACGCACTAGGGGCAGCCCCACTGGCTGCTAATCTGACCCAGACTCATCATCTGGTTCAGTATCATCATCTTCCTCAGAAGACTCATCCTCTACAGGAAGATCCCCTCTCACCGACTTACGAAGGTAATCGTAGGCCACGACCATCCTCCTCATCACAAAGGTCCGCTCTGGAGGAAAACTGTGAATGGTAGCAATCAGATCATTGTTGAAATGCTTCCAACTATCATCATAGATCCCATCAGCAAGCTACTCCAAATATGGAAAAAATCATCCACCTCCCACAGTCGCTTATGAGGGTTCCTTGCAGGAACCGCCACCTCTGCAATAGCAACCACTCGCCTATGATACGTGAGCGACGGGCAGGGACCAACATTTGCATACACAAACAAAGACACCATCATTCTATACATATAATCATCAACCAACTCAACTACACTATGTATAAAGATGATCATATAGACATCACACATACATACTAGCTAGTCCCTAGGCTTGACCAGGAGCTTGGGGCATCTCAGGATCCCCATGATAATCCATACCCACATAAGGGTACTCCTCAATAATCACTGGGAGATACCACCACTGCTCAAGCAACTCCTCAGTGAAGAAGCATCCCACTCTATTGCCACCCTCTTGTACCATCATTTGGCACCACCTGTGCATCCGCGGCTCCCACGGCCCACCATACTGCACTTCCCGGTGCCAACGCAAAGTAGGTAATTTCTAAAAAAAGAAAGCACATAAGAAGGACCCAAAACAAAATCTTGAACCAGATGCCCTCGCATTTTTCAACTGACACCGAACAAACTCAAGATACATCTGGGCCCACCCATAATAAGTGCCCCTCATAGCACGCTCTACCAACTACAGTTACCCTCCATATATCTTGTTGCTCCCTGTGGAACCCAAGATACGCAGCAGTAATGTCACCACTACCCATGTTGACAGGTCCTCAATGTCACACATTAAGATGTGTGAGCCACACACATATGCAGTAGTATAACAGTGCCTATCACATAACTCCTCCAATGTCTTCCCCCAAGACAGCACCGGTGCCAAGCCACCAACAACTCCCAACATAGGGAGCTTAGTTAAGAAGTATACATCCACCAACATCATCTCAATACACTGGCCCTCGAAGAGTAAGTCCTCCTCCCCAATATCCCAAAATCTCACTAACGTTTGAAACAACAAACACAAGCTCTTCATGAGGGGTATCCGTATGAACTTCAGTAAACCACAATGGGCCAGTGTAGCATGCACATTCCTGTCCTGCAATGCCGTCTCCTGAAGGTCTTTACAGTATCTCTCATGCCACTTAATCTCAGCCATCCTACACAAGCAAAACACAGCTATCAGCCACTACTCTCATAAAAAAATGTCACCCAAGGAGCAAGTCACACTTGTTTGGCCAAAAAGAGCGACTAGGTCGCCCAAAAAAGCCTCATATGTGCAACTAGGTCGCTCTTTTTCCCTTGAAAGGTGCAACTTTCCTTATTGAAAACCCAACAAGATCATAGAGGACCTCTGAGTGACCAAATTCAAAATGTAAACCACTAAAAAGGATGGATTTGGCAAGAGCTCTTACCTACAAGTCGCGGAACTTAAAACCACCATTCGGAACAGGAGAAATCAGCAAAAGAAAATCTAGGTCCAACCTCTCCAACTCTACAGTGAATAGTGATAATGACACTTCACAAATTGGTCCCCACCCTTATATAGGCCCCATTTGACCTATTTTCTCCCTTTCAACACAACAAGACCATATGGAGTTCGTTTGAGATGTCGTTCACACCACTGGTTTGATAATTCTGCCCTCTATGTCCTTAGGAGACCATAATCTCATGTTTAATAAGTAATTTTTGGAACCGCTTCCTAGAAGTTACCTTGATTTATGAGCCACATCATGGTGATACAAGTGTCTTCATACCTGTACTTGCATCACACTTGCCTTCTGCCACTCATGCGCATTCTCAGGCCACCACCCGTAAGGCGCATCATTTTATTTTAGCATATAGTTGTCTAATCCGTCCATCGCACCTTATGCGGGTCCCCAGGACACTATCCGGAGGATGAGTCATTTCTTTTGCATGCATTTGGCACATAATTGCCTCCAAACTTGCAATCACACCACAGGTAGTCAATTCGGTCCACCACAACTCACACACAGCTATCTTGACCTTTGTTCGAGAGCCACCTCAGTTTGCATGCCTCTACCGCACCGACTCGCCTGCCTTTGCCATGATATATCCCACACATGTATTGATATGTTTAAGAGCCACTTTCTCCATCCATACTACACAGATGACCTTGGGACCATTGTCCATTGTCCCAACATGGGGCACCACCTATGCCACCGCAATCGGTTGACCACACTAGAGTTTCTTTTAAGCTCTTTTCTGACTCCTAAAAGAATGAAATGATGGTCGAGCACAGCTGCTTCCTTTCCCACTCATTAAATTATATAAAAGGGCATCTATATCATCCCGTTTATCTCCTTTTGCATACCATGTAGACCATCAAATTAAAAGGACCACCTTGGCATATTCAAGCCAAGACCGTTCCCCTCTGCATCCTTTTATGCTTTCTCGGGCAGAGGGGCCAAACTTTATGAAAAATATCACCATGGGTTGTCATTAAGCTCTTTTCCATTCTTCTCATCAAGAAAAGGTCTCTGAGCAAACTTGGTTTCGTTCATGCTCGTAAAAGTATCTGAATGACCGTACAGTTAGTATAGGTTTAACCTTTCCCGACCTAACTAGACTACCAACGGTAAATAAGTATGTCATCCCCTAAAGGATGGGTGAGCTCTCCTGTGTATACGTTTATCCTTTTCTAGGAAAATGAGACTACCAATGAAAAATATCCCCCATTGGAGTCTTCTTCATGCTTTCAAACTCTCTAAAATTGAAAGCACCATTGAGAATTTACTTTCTCGAGCTTGCCAAAAATCCACGAGGTCATACCACAATGGTGTCTTTAGACACCACCCCACAGATAACAGTTTGGAAGCATTTTGACTTTGGTTCACCTTTGTTCAGAGTACTTTGCAATGTGTCTTCCTTGGATCCCATTAATATCAAAAGTGTCTACCTCCTCCAAGTATTTCCCATCTGCAGTGACATTCCTAGTATTACAACTATGATCCCTTTCGCCTGAGTCGGTTTCATTTGCTTCCTGGTCCTCCTTACCATTATACTCTAAACAAAGGAATTTTGAGTCCACTACAATCCATCTGCCCTTGTTCAACTCCTTCCCTCCTCGTCACCCATTCAGTGGGTTAGTCCTCAGATTGTCTCACACCTTTCAGTTATCACCCTCGCATTTCTGGTCAAGAAAACACCATTTCCTTGACCAGGGGCAGGTCTCCCTCTGTCGACGACAACAGATGTATTCCAGAGGATAGACCCAGAGGTCCCTGTATCATGGTTTCATTAACCTCATTTATGAGTTTCTTGGACCACTTGAGAAGAGTCCTTAGTGCCTTTGGGATGGTTGTTTCTCATGTGCTCGACTCTAGCCACATCATCGCACCGTTGAGATTAGTACAGGGTATTGGTTTGTGAAATATTTGGTAGAATACCCAGGATGTCACCTAACTCTAGCATATTGATGAGTCTATTCAAGAGACCTAAATAGGTTCATGTCCCATATGACTTCTGGGTTGCATTAGAGACAGTTTTCAAAATCCCCAGTAGTGCTTCTATATAGATTTATGATTGATGCAACATATTTGTACCACAGAGACTCTGACTCTCCATCAGTGAGTCCCTATAGCTATGTACCATTCCAGATCCAACAAGGCACCAGTTGTGAAGATATAACATTCCATGAGAATGCCATGGGTCTAATGTATCAATTCTTCAAATCAGTATTGTATTCAGCCTCTCATTGAGGCAACCATTATTGTAGCAATAGTTGTACATGATCGGCTCTTGTATTATAGAACTTAGATCACATTATTCTTTTGACATCATTACAAGCATGTGGATGCCTGACTTGTCCATATACATGTCACACACTATTTGTATCTCACTGATTGATGGGAACCATATTAATACAAAAACCAAAAGCCACCATGCCCCAGCCTAGGAAGCACCACCTCTCCCCAAGAAAATCATATGATGTCCGTCGGCCATACGATGAGCTCCTACCCTCACACATTAGGGGGCAATATTTTAACCCAAAAATTCCCTCACTAGTCTCTACATGACCTACACCACCCAAGGACATCCATGCACGATCCTCATTTGACCCGATTTGGCCTGCACATCCTCAAGAAGGCTTAAAAATATGAAAAATGGCTTAAAAACCCCTAAAAAGAGTCAAAATAGCTCTCATAAATGGTAAAGCCTCCAAAAAGGGTATAAAACCCCTCAAAGGAGCTTAAAACCCCCAAAGCAACTAAAGATTGAGCAAAAGGGGATAAAATCCCAAAAAGGGGCTAAAGCCCCAACCAAGGGCTTAAAACCCTAAAAGTCTTGAGAAAAAGTATAAATATAGGGGTGGGGGTCACTCTCAAATCACTCCTTCACCCCCGATCATTATGCTTCCCATGTGAGTGGCTTGAGACCATTTGCGTCTCAAGCCATTCATCCTCCCTCTCCTCCATTCCACCATTGAGCCATAGCTCCCCATTCCTAAGAGAGGTGCTCTCTGAAGATAGGGCATGGTGGCCCATTCCAACCAAAATGTATACTTGTTTTGTTTTTTGTCATGTTTATTTTAGTTGTTTAACATATTTCTCTTGCATGTTTCTTGCTCATGTTTTGTTGCAGGTTCCCATTGATGCCTTGCAGCTCTTTTTTGTTGGCTAACAGTTTCATGCAGGGTTCTTTAGCTTAACCTTGCTTGCAAGGTTCTATTTCATTTCCTTTCTGTTTTTATTTGCATTCTCATAGGAACCCTATCCTTCCATCCTATAGACATAAGGGATCCATTCCTGCCTGTAGTAAGGGAAAAATCCCTACTATAAGGCATTCTTTCAGAGTTTGATCTTGGTAGTACTTTGTCGACTGTCCTCTTTTATGACAATCAAAGTGCTATTAAGATATCCATTGATCCAGTTACCAGGAAGAGGACCAAGCATGTAGAGATACACATGCACTATATCAGGTAATTGGTGCATGACAGGACCATCATTCTGCAATACTGCCCTACTGATGAGAAGATTGCAGACATCTTCACCAAAATATTTTTAGTAAAGAAGTTCACTTACCTCTGTTCACTATTAAGGCTGATTTCATTGGGGTGATCAGACTACTTTCAGTGTTGAGCTTGAAAGGGGGTTTTCCCACCGGGGTTTCCCTCTTTTCCTTAGTTATTTATATTTTTTAGCATTGTTTGAGCTACATTATTGTACAGGGTGACCTATGGCCTTTGTCTCTGGAGCCCTAGAATTTCATGCACTTTATGTTTTACTTCTCTTGAGTATATCTTAAGGGGGGTATTGGAGAAATTTACCCACATGCACACTTAATTTGGTCAATTTGGCCTTGTTAAACAACTATCCTAAGTTTTATTGACTTAATCGACATTAGATGAGCACACTATGACATCAGCATGAGCACACCCATTCCTACCTTCAGTCGAGGAGGCTAATTGGGCCTTCTCCTTCATTCGAGGAGGCTAACTGAGCTTCCTCCTTCAATCGAGGAGCCATCCGGGGGTGATCTGAGTGTCATTAATGCAAATAATTTCTAACTCATTGTTACAATCAGTTAAGCTAAGTGGTGAAGGAACCTCCATTCATTATATTGATTATTTTTATTAGTATTTATGAACTGGAGACAACTCGGGCTCCTCCAACCACTTTTGATGACCAGTTTGACTTCAGTTAACCTCATCGGGGTTCATTGGAGTTAATGATGTGCTACCACTTGTTGATTGGAATGCATCGACATGTGTCTAAGCTACTTTTAGTTATACTTAGTCATCCATTACACTCTAATATAGTTAGGACTCAGTTGCGTTAATCAAGAGTTGATCAGTGGGTTAACTAGGTGTGTTGATGTTAGGATATTTAGACACTTAGGAGTTAGTTAAGATCAACTTCTGTAATACATCCGTTAGGTAAAATTGTGTTTCTTTAGTATGCACTAGTATGCATTTGTAAATATTATAATCCGATGGTCACAATATGTTCTAGACATAGAGTGATCCAACGGTTCAACTTCTCTTAGATCATACCTACCATTGATCTGTGGATTAACACCCGATTGGTCCATGCTCTCTATTTAAAGAACATGGAGGGTCCTTGGCTAGTTGATTAATTATGAGAAGCTCATATGTAACTTTCTTTCTTTTGCATAATAAATTGCTCCAAGTAGCTATTTGGTTGGGGCCGTGGACTGTTTCCCTCTCAAGGGTTTTAACCATGTGACAAACATCATTGTGTTGATATGTGATCTATTTGTGCTTCTAGTTACTCTTATACTGCATCTTCTTTTTCTACTTCAATTGAATGGCTCATTGATTCTGGAGCATCTTATCATATGGCTAAGGATCAATCCATCTTTTCTACTATGCATGAATGTAACACCAAAGAAATATTTGTTGGTGATGATAGATCTCTATGTGTTGTAGGATCTGGAACAGTTCCAGTAGAAAATGGTCATTTCAGTGATGTACTATGTGTTCCAAAAATTTCCTGCAATTTTTTATCAATCCATCAAATTACTCATTCAAGTGAAGGTAAAACTATGATGTTTACACCTCACCAAGTTGTAATCAAGGATTTTAAAAATCCTCAAAATTCCCTTGCTACTGGAACTGTTGATGATATTACTAGGTTGTACAAATTTAACAACTTTGGGTCATCACCTTTTCCTTTATTTTTTGTTGCTCATAGTGATAACTTGAGCAAACTTTGGCATGAGGGATTTGGTCACTTAAATTATTGCTCATTGCAACAAATATGTAAATACAATATGGTGACTGGTCTTCCGATGGTATCTTGCAAGGATGGTGTTTGTTCTGGTTGTGTACTTGGAAAACATCATCGAGATAGTTTTGAGAAATGTGCCTCTTGGCATGCCTCAGTTCCCTTAGATCTTGTGCATAGTGACTTGTGTGGCCCTCTTCCATCTGCATCCTTTTCTGGTTTCAAATATTTCTTAACTTTCATTGATGACTACTACAGACGCACTTGGGTTTACTTCCTAAAACTTAAGAGAGAAGTATTTAACATGTTCTTGGCCTACAAGGCCGTTGTTGAAAAACAATTTGGTCATCAAATTATTATGTTAAGATCTAACAATGGAGGAAAATATGTTAACAACAAGCTCACTACTTTCTGTACTGAACAAGGAATCCAAAAACAACACATTGTTCCATATACACCACAACAAAATGGTGTAGCTAAATGGAAGAACCGCACCTTAAAAGAAATGGCTAATTGTATGATCCAATCTAAGGGACTAAGTCTTAAACATTGGGTTGAGTCCATAAATTGTGCAAATTACATAGTTATTCATAGACCCACTAATGTTTTACAAGTTATAACACCAAAAGAAGCATGGAGTAAAACTAAACCAGATGTAAGTCACTTTCATGTGTTTGGTTGTGAAGCATGGGCTCACATTCCAGATGAAAAACTGAAAGCATTGCAGCCTAAAAGTGAAAAGTGCATATTTGTTGGATATTCTGAAGATGTAAAAGGTTATAGACTTCTTCAGCCCCATTCACATGAGATAATTATTAGAATAGATGTTAAATTTGATGAAAATATCTTGGCCTGCGAGCCTAACTTGGCGGGTGTGCCATCTTTGGCCTGCGAGCCTGATTTGGCGATTGTGCCTTCTTCTTCTTCTTCTTCCAATTTCCTTGACAGGTTTCCAACTCTAGTTTATGATGATGACAGCGAGGATGAAAATCCACCTCCGCCTGCTCATGTTCCTCCAATTGTACCAGCACTAATGCTTCCTCGATGGGTTCATTCAACATGTGAAGCAGCTAGTGATCTTTCCGGTGATCCTGGAGATCAATGTCAAACACGTTCTCAGTTTCAGCAAGCCTCTTCTCTTTTCACTCAAGTTTTCCAGTATCATGATCCAGAAACTTTTGCAAAATCTTCAGGAAGTCCAGATTGGGATGAAACTATGGATGAAGAATATCGTTCTTTAATGGTGAACGATACTTGGGATCTTGTTCCTCTTCCAAAAGGAAGAAAACTTGTCAGATGTAAATGGGTCTATAGAAATAAGTATGCATCATACTGAAGTGTTGAAATGCTTAAGGAAAGGTTAGTTGCCAAAGTTTTTTCCCAAGTTGAAGGGATTGACTACAATGAAACCTTTGCTCTTGTCACAAAAATGAATTCCATCTGCCTTGTTCTTTCCCTTGCAACCTTACATATTTGGGAAGTCCATTGAATGGATGTCAAGTCTACCTTTTAACATGGTGATTTACAGGAGGAAATTTAGATGTAACAACCTCCTAGATATGTTTAGGATAACTCTAGCCTTGTCTATCTCCTTAAGAAATCCTTATATGGACTTACACAAGCTCCTAGAGCTTGGTATGCCAAAATGGATAGCTTTCTCCTTGACATTGGTTTTTCTAGATGCATTCTGACCCCAATGTCTATACCAAGAAAGTAGGAAACCATTTCATCATACTTGTTCTTTATGTTGATGATCTTATCCATACTGGTAGTGACCCTAAACTTATAATTCATGTGAAATCTAGTCTTAAGTAAAATTTTGAAATGTCAGACTTAGGACATTTGCATTATTTTTTTGGTCTCCAAGTCTTGCAAACCAAAGAAGGAATATTTATTTCCTAGTCTAAGTATGCTTGTGACTTTCTTCGTTGCCTTCACATGGAATATTGTAAACCAACCCCTTCTCCCTTCCAGTCTAGATTCAAACTTTCTGCCACTTGTACTTCCCCTGAATTAGATGCCACCTTGTATCATCAACTTGTTGGTAGTCTTTTATATTTGACTCATTCCCATCCTGACCTTTCCTTTGTCGTTGGTCGTGTTTCCCATTATATGCAAACTCCTCATGAAAATCACTAGAAAGCAGCAAAAAGAATACTTCGATATATTTGAGGTACAATTCAGTTTGGGATTCATTACAATATAGGGGGGACGCCTTTGTTGGTTGGTTTCATTGATTCAGATTGGGCTGGCAAACTTGATGATCGAAAGTCTACTGCAGGTTATGTTTTTAGTCTGGAATCTTGACCTGTTACTCAGGCTTGTAAGAAACAACAAGCTCTTTCTCTTTCTTCAGCAGAAGTAGAATATCAAGTCGTAGTTAATGATAGTCAAGAAGCTTTATGGCTTCAACAGATCCTTTCAGAGTTTGGATTCAAGCAGCAGTAGCCTACTCCACTTTGGTGCAACAATCAAAGTGCCATCAAGATTGCCAAAGATCTAGTTCTACATCAACAAAGCAAACACATTGAGCCACAAATGCACTTCATTAGAAATCTTATTCATGATCGTGTTATTGAACTGCTCTATTTCCCTATAGATGATCAAGTTGCATATATCTTCACCAAGTCTCTTACTAAAATGAAGTTTTCTAAAATTCAGTCTATGTTTGGAGTTCAGGAATGTTCCCTTAAGGTGGGATAGGCTCTAATGCCTCCTTCCTTCTCATAATAGTGTCACTTTTGTAAATACTTAAATCCTATTCCAAGTTGTTATTAAGGGGGGGTGTTAGGATATTTAGACACTTAGGAGTTAGTTAAGATCAACTTGTGTAATATATCTGTTAGGTAAAAGTGTGTTTCTTTAATATGCATTAGTATGCATTTGTAAATATTCTAATCCGACGGTCACAATTTGTTCTAGACATAGAGTGATCCGATGGTTCAAATTCTCTTAGATCATACCTATGATTGATACGTGGCTTAACATCAATTGGTCCATGATCTCTATTTAAAGAGCATGGAGGGTCCTTAGCTAGTTGATCAATTATGAAAAGCTCATATGTAACTTTCTTTCTTTTGCATAATAAATTGCTCCAAGTAGCTATTTGGCTGGGGCCATGGAATATTTCCCTCTCGAGGGTTTTAACCATGTGACAAACATAGGTGTGTTGATCTGTGATATATTTGTGTGAAGTGGTTGCTCAAGGTGTTTGGTCTTTTGGGAGTACCCTATGTACCCGAACAGTTGACTATGGCTTTACATTCAGTTAAGCTACACCCATTCATTCAATTCAAATGACCTCCTTGGGAATTCAAATTGTCTTAGCATTCATTCATATTTCATGATCATTGTATTGTACTACTCATTCTTGATTGAATATATAGAGATGCTACTCCTATTGTAGCACCATTATGCCATTTTCATGCTTAATTGTCTAAAATCTCTTATGAGATTGTGTTTTAGTCCCTAGATTACTATGACAGATTAATAGAACTTAGAAACATCAAAGTATAATATCAGTCCATGGGGTATAAAGAGTCTGCAGAGGGATAGCGAAGGCCATAAATATGTGATAAACCATGTGTGGTAAAATCAACTATAACAGATGCCCCCTAATGTCTGAGGTTAGAGGGGTAACATGATGGCCGGAATGCATTATAAAATCCATCCCAAAAGTGAAGTAATGAAGAACCAGGTGGAAGAACTAGCTATCCATCAGTATAGTACAATAATTAGTCCTTGCATATGACTACAAATACATATAGTAGTCTCAGATACATAAGAGTAAAATGGCCATGAATAGGCATGACATACAAAATGTGACATGTGTTCTCATCGCCATGTTTGAATATACGATATATTAGAATATCCACGATGAATATATACAATGGATCAATATCTCCATAGAAGCTAAATATATACAATGGATCAAGATCTCCATAATGGCTGAAGATATCTGACATACACTGGAATCAAATCACGAGAGCTGAAATCTTATGAACACTAGCATGATCAAGGAGGTAGCATATCTGGAATGTCACCAATATGGAAGGTCTTACACAAATCGCTATGAGTACATATCCTACTATGTGAATAGAGGTGTCAAGGTTGAGAATAGTAGTCCATCATATGATTACCAATCATTAATGTATACCATTAATAGATGCAAGATCACCCATCGATAATGAAAATGGGAATCAAGGTACTAGAGTGCAATCTAACAACTGTGAATAGATGTGTTGAGGTTGAACACTTGGAAGAACCCATTGATTAAGGGACATTGATGGATTCCCAAAATTTTTGATGGCAAGAGAACCTACCATTGATGACTGTAAGTCTCAAGGAACTCAAATGAATCTAGAATGCTATCAAAAAATAAATGATTTGAAGTCCATGGGATGGAATCCACTGGAAGGAGGAAATTAAGGCACCCCCCATTAACCAACACGAGGTACTCAACAACATTTTATAATGTGTAAGAAATTGAACAAGATGTGCATGAACCAGTAATAGTACCGGGAATGGCTAACATGCAAAGTCAAGATAACTAAGGAATGGCCGACTCAGGCTTCAACTTCCTTCAAAGAAGAGAATATAGGAAAATGGTGACCGAAGGTAGGAAGCATGGACTCAATATGCAAACTGGGACATCTCTATGACACAAGAGGCATCAACAGAGGCTCCATAGGGACTGGAAGCTTAACCAGTCAGTGGAGATAAACTCAGAGTAACAATTACAGCTCCTAAATTCAAACTAATAACCTAACCAACAGATGTGATATATAGTGCTTTATTCGAAAGCGACATGACTCAACTACTACGAAAGATAACATCTTTATTTGGTTTTTTGGTTTTTTTATTTTTTTTGGACTTTTTCAGATATTTTGAAAATATTGAGAAAGAATAAAAGTTCTTTATAGTTACAAATCTAGGAGGAGACGAGTGTCAAGGGACAAGAAAACTACTTCCCAGCAGTGGAACATACCTATGCTCAATGCAAGGAATATGTGTAGGATAACGACACTTGGGGGAAGGTCTCCTCCCTATAAAAAATGGGGAATCAAGATGCAAAAGATATGTGAAAAGGCTCTCCTTCACTAGACATGAGACAAGCTCGGGCTATATGGCTTATAATCAAAGTCAAGAAGTCAACATAAGGCTGAATAAGGTAAGCAAAACTCATGATAATGCAATTACAACTTGACATATACAAGGGAGTCCCGGGGGAATGGCCAGCATAAATTTCAAGAGGAGTATGAGGCTCTTGCTCAAAGACATGGAAGTACTAAAAAGGGACTCCCACAACCTAAAGTAGGCATCTCAACATGGGTACCAAATGCAACATAGGATCTAACTATGGCACCCATGTAGAGGAAATCTCTAGCATTAGCATAATGTCACTTCTAAAAGCACTAAGAAGGTTTTGTGACAAAATGGAATGGGTTCAGACCTAAGGTTAAGATAAAATGGTCATAAGGTGATGCAAAATGCAAGCGGATGTGAAATCCTAACCTATATGCTAGTCACAAACATGATACCTATAATAAGCATAAACGAATCAAAGATACCAAAGAGAGTGTACAAAATCAGACCCTACATGACAATAATATAAGTCCAAAACAACTGGAAACAATCGGTAAAGATTCCAAACTATAGGATATAGAGAGTAATAATCATGACAACTGCATTCAAAGGAAATATTGTGGTGTACAATGAGACATAAGAACAAATGCAAGGTGTAGATCTAGTGTTCACATATCCACAACCACCCCCATGAGGGTGACTAGTGGTGTAAATACTGAGCGAAGGGAATAAAAATATTCCACAAAATGGAGTAGACAATAAGGGGCTGTGATGCCCCCAATTCCAACACCTGATTCTATACTAGGTCCAAGGACGGGTGACAGGATACCAGATATGCCAAAAACAAAAGGATATGAACTCAAGAGAACATAAATATTCTCAAGTAACCACGTTCCCAAAATCCCACTAGTGCACAAAGAGCACACTCCTAAGCGAATCTACAGCTGAAATACAAGAAAACCAAGGGGAGGATATGTGAGCTCCTGAATGCATCAGGTCTATCTTGCGTAGGAGAGGCTCTAAACTCCCATACACTACAAGTAGAGGTACGTAACCAATTATACTTGCCCTCATCTTCAACACATAAAGCGACTATGCTGTCTGACCCCTACCTGGCCAGAACACCTACAAAATAACCTCTGTAAGTACCCCCTATGATACCTAGGTAAGGAAGATAAGGTCACCCAAATATAATCAATGCTCAGGTGGATAATCACAGGTGGGATCGACCATATAGGCCGGGTAGCAAAGACTGAAACTCAAAAGAGCCCCTACATACGAATACGATCTTGGAAATATCTTTGGTGCTCACAGAAAGTGACCAAGGGTCATCCCAATCACAATCACGTGCACTGCCTCGTGCTTAACTCCCACGTAATAGGACCATCCTGAGAAACATTAATTATATCAAGGGTTTCAGTCTATTACCTAGAAAGACACCTAGTTGTTTGTGTTTAGTAGTCTTGGAGAATTGACTCACCATGAACTATTCCAAGACTCTAAAACCTAATCTTGTTGGTTCACCCTATAAAATAAAAGAGTGTAATTCATTTTACTAAGCGTTGATTTTAATTGATTGTAATTACTCAAAAGGAAATGGCCATTAAACTAGTGATATGAAGACTCAACAGTGAAATAAAAGTGCACACCTAACAAACAATTCCAAGTGCAATCTTTGTAGAATGAAAAACAGGGTATGCCACTACATGAGATTCATGAAAAATCATTCCTTTCCCAATACCAATGCAATCCTTCCTATATGAAATCCTAAACACAACTCTCATCCAAGAAAATCCAATGCAAGTACCTCCTCATATACATATCTAAGATGCAATTAAGAGTGCAACTAATTTGTATTTTTCAATATAAAAGAATGAGAAATGCAATAAAATTCATTTAAAATTCTCAGTCTCTACAGCAAGTATAAAACACAATCCCAGCAAGACACTGAGACAAAGAGAGTAGTACACTAGTGGAAAAATGAAAAAGATAAATGAATAAAACTACTTCCAAAGAAAAATCAATGAAAAAGTGGTCTCTGGTCAGAAAAGAAGCCTCCAACAGAGAACATTAGAACCCAGGAAGACCCAGCCACACTCATAACCCACCCAACAACTTCCCACAACATCAAACTCAAACAAAAGGGATGATGTACATGACTATATAAAGAACAACAACGTATGTACATGACTTCTGGCCAAAAACCTCCATGTATACATGGATTTTAGCCAAAAAATTGCATGTG
This sequence comes from Pseudotsuga menziesii, assembly GCA_001517045.1. NCBI lineage: Eukaryota > Viridiplantae > Streptophyta > Pinopsida > Pinales > Pinaceae > Pseudotsuga > Pseudotsuga menziesii. The sequence continues at coordinate 158,893 of LPNX010803508.1, forward strand.
TACATGAATTTTGGCCAAAAACCCATGTATGTACGTGACTTTTAGCCAAAAACCTGTGTATATAGAGAAGAAAGTGGTAAAAAGTAGGAAAAGGGTCAAACCACTCAAGGGGAGTTTCAATGTATAAACATACTATAAAATGCGATAAAGAAACAGGGAGAAACAGAGAGAAATTCAATGAGATCAAGCACATTGTGCCCCTAAACCCCAACAAAAAACAAGGAATGTCCCCAATGGAGTCGCCAATGATCAATGTACATCTGGAAATGTCCACCCAACAAGTAGTGTTAGAACTTTTGAAGCGCATAGACCATAGCAAGGCCTTCTCTTTCTATCGTCATGTAGTTCTTTTCTGTTGTTGATGGTTTTCTATTGGAAAAAGCAATAGGGTGGTCAAGTGCACCCTCTCCTGTTCATTTCAAGACAATGCCGAGTGCGATAGATGACACGTCGACATGCACATGGAACTCCTCCTTCCATTCAAGGAACACAAGTATTGGCATAGTGGCCATCTTGTTCTTTAATTTGTCCAAGCTTTCCTAGCAAGCTGGTGTCCATGGAAATTTTGCATCTTTCTTCAACTATTTATCCATAGGTGTACTGATCTCTGCATATCCTCTGATGAAATTCCTCTAGTAGCCTGTATGTCCTAACATTGATCTGAGTTAAGTGACTGATGTAGTTGGTTGTAAGTCAAGGATAATCACAAATTTTGTTGGGTCGACCAAAATACCATCGCGACATATGACGTGACCCATGAGAACACCAAATGGTGCATAAAATTACATTTCATGGAATTGATCGCGATCTGATACTAGCGACAGTGGCCCATCATCATGCATAGACTCTCAATATGGTCTCTTAGTAGACCAAAAATAGTTCAATCATCAAAGTAGAATTCAAGAAACTTATGTATAAAATCTTTAAAAGTTGATACTACTATTCTAGAAAAAATAGCAGGTGCATTCTTGAGTCCAAAGGGCATTACCGTATACTCGTAAAATCCCCATTCTGTGACAAAGGTCATTTTGTGGCAATCCTCCTTCGCAAATCTGACTTGATGATAGACAAAGAAGCCATCGGTGAATGAATACATTTCTTTTCCTCAGACGCTTTCAAGTAATTCATCTGTAAATCATGTTGGGATTTGATCATGCAAGCATGCATCGTTCATATTTCTTAGGTTGGCACAGATCCTCACTTCGCCTATTTTTTTCTTATCTTGGATCACTATAGGGATGATCCACTCTGATTCCTCAACAGGTTCAAAGATTCCTGCGTCAAGCATGCGATCCAATTATTCTTTTACCTTCTCTTTATATCTTGGATTCATCCTATACGGGCGTTGTTTATTGGGTCTAGCATATGGTCATAGGGTTATTTTCACCCCCCCCTAGGTCATCGAAAATTCCCTTCATCTCTGATAAATTGGTAGGGAATAAGTCCCGATACTCATGTAGCAAGTATGTGATCTTCGCAACTATTTATTCATCACAATAATCTCCTATATTGGAGAACTTTGGGTCCTTTGGTGACCCAATGTTTACTTTCTTGATTTTCAGTGGCTTGAGGAATTGGTCACTTGAAATACCACTTCCCTCCACTACGTGCATGCCCTCTAATTCCGGTATGTTTATATTAGTCGGATTATCATCTAGGTCTCCAGATAGATTGTAGCAAGCCATCAATTGTTGAATGGTCACACTTCACTAGTGAGCATTGGGATCTTCAACAGGAATTTCAACAAATATCTTCTCCTTTATCGTTTGAAGAACAACATCAACTATAGGTTTCTCATCAACAAATTCAAATTTTTTCCTAAAGTGCTTAACGATCACTTCCCAACATTGGGATCCTTGCCGCAACTCTATAGATGCATACCGCATTCTAGGTGTCATTTCCAATGTATGAATGAAATGATGGACCCATTCTTTCATGGGTATTCTGCAAATATGGTGCGACACTCATCTATGTGTTGTATAAGGCTTGAAAATCCTGTATACTTGTGACTCACTATGGGTACTTCTTCAACGAATATGACTTCCATTAACCCTCTACATTGTGGCCATTCTGTTGTGAACTGTTTGTGTCTACCCCACCATCTGGCGGGTGTAGCCTTTAGTACATTGTCTAACATAAATAAGCACTAGTACTCTGTTACAAGTCCTTTGAACTCACTTAAGAAGGTTTAAAGGTTAGGTAAACCCTCATAGTTTGGGATCTCTCATAGCTCATTCTCCACCCATCGCACAGACCTCGTAACTCTGGCAAACATTCTCGTAGAGACCTCGTGCATCCAGTTTTTCCAATTCTCCAACACCTCCTCTGAGTCGGATGTGCAGGAACTAGCACTCTTGCAGCTCAAGTTTCCATCCACTATGGGGTTGATATAGTCTTCTTTCATGGTAGTGACAATGTAGATCTGGTTGAGATAGTCACTCTATCCCTCATTGTCCTTCCAATGGATCAATCAGTGACACTACTCTCATCTCATTATCCTCGAATGAGAGGATCCTTTTTTTGAAATTGATAATCGTTTGATTATCTATATTGCAATCTAATCTAGCAGTGCGGGATATAAATTTCTGTCATAAAATATTTTAATGACTTCAAAGTCCGCAAATGTGTGCAACCCTTCAATGTTGATAGGGACTTGACTCAATCTACCAATAGGAAAAACCTTCACCTGATTTGCAAGTCACGGCTGGATAGGAGACCAGTCCAAGAATGGCTTGCCCATAATTTCCCAAGTTTTTCGCGTCAAAATATTGACATCAGAGCCTAAGTCTAAAATGAGATAATCCATGTCGAAGTCGCCTATCTACACAGTCATTCTTAACTCGCATATAGTTTTGAATTTATTGTTTACCTAGTTAACTTTGTTTTCAGGTTATGACTCTACTGGTGTTTCTTATATAATTTCCTGTAGTTCTGCGATAGCATATTTGTATTGAATTAACGCGAAGCAACTTGAAAAAAAAATACTTGATTTTACAAACCTTTTGTGGAATTTTCTTCTGAAATATCTGCTGAAATAGTTCAGGGATCTCCCTGACATCTTTTGATGTCGACGGTTATTATAAAATCACAAAATCACGTCGCATGACCATGAACACTTGCTTATGTTTCTGGACATCGAATGGCTCCTTCTTCTGCATCGTGGGTCGTACCTACGGCTGTAGTTGTTCTTGTGGTGTATCCATATCATCTCTGGTCATAGCACCTCCTCGTGTTATGACAACAAAATTTGGATCTCTTGGTTCAATAGCAATCTTCTGAATGTTCATGTTAGGATTGGGATTTGGTTTCGGATTCTGCGCAGGTTTAGGACCTGTGATTGTCCTTGCTTGCCACTTTGCGATCAACTAAGGACATTTCTCCACATTATGGTCATGTCCCTTACAGTATGAACATGTCTTCACAGGTTCCACGAAATATCTGGCATAGTGACCTAGTTGTCCACAGTTATAGCATGTAACTTGACCTCTTCCTATACCAAATCCTCCTCCTCCTCCTTTGCTTATGAAGTTTCTACCAGCCCTTCCTTGAGGGTGTGGTTGTTGAAGGGGGTACTAATTATGCTGGTAGGGTGGCTGATAGTGATTTTGCTACACATGTGGTTTTTGTGGTGCATATTGAGGATGATACTGGTTCTGATACTGATTGGGTAGGAAATGCGCAAGATGATATGATGTTTGTGTCGGTTTAGCTTGAGTCCACCCCTCTTTCTTTATCAAGTATGTGTTGACAATATTTTCCTTTAAGAGTTGGTATGCTATGCAATCCTTCTCTTCATGCTCGACTGACTTACAAAATTTATAGAACAACTTTGTCGAAGTTCTTACAATATTTTGCAATTATAGACAGTCTTTGTCATGGTGTCCTCTAGTCTGGCATATGTGACACCGGGGTAGTCCGTGGGTATTTAATGGGTTAGGCGCACTAGATGAGACATAATTCATGAATTTCAGACAATTATCCTTGGTGTCTCTGTTCATTCTGCATTTTTTTGCACCATAAATATTCATGGGATTCCTTACCCTTATTGATGTCCTAAAGTAGTATTGTTAGATTATCCATTTGCAATTAAATCTGTACCATTCCTGCAACACCATCACCGATTGGAGAGGCTTCCAGATTCATTACCAATTGTAGCGCTTCTATATATGACTTGATCTTTTATTGCATTAATGGTCCTTGGAGGTGTGGTAATAGCATATCAATAAACCATTCATTATGTTGTACATCCGACATCTAGAAACTTACCTTAGCCATTAAAGTCTTAAACCATTGGTCAAAGACCCATACTAACTCTACCAATGCTAGTTTGATTTCCTTCATATTGGTGATACACTATGAATTAGATTTAGGTTTTCTGAACTCAGAGATAATTACAGCTTGTATCTCTTCAAGGGTCTTCTATCGTGTTCCTGGCAGTACCACACAAAACTTCATAAACTAGTCAAGTGCAGAAGAAAGCCGCTCTATATAAGGGTTCATGTTACTAGTTCCTACAACTAGCATGCAAGAGAAAACACCTACATTATATTGGTCATCAGATAACCCTGAGCCAAGACAATTGACAGGCATGATATTTGGTTACCCACATTTAATGGAAAACTCAAGAATCAATTGAACTAGGAACATGAACCATTATACAGAGTGGCTTTCTTATATTTATAACATTTACAAGAACACACAAGGTCGAATGAGTACTACTCAGTCATTATAGACTCAAGTAGCTACAAAATATCGTTGTTACATTAAATGTCATCCCATACGTAGCCAAGAAAGTCCTGCATTCATTAACCACAGCCTTAAATAGCCATGAAAACAACCTTCATCTTGGCTAGTCCAATCATAACTAGCTGCAAAAATCATCCTTCCACCTTCTTGTGGTTTGTCCTTCTATAGTCTTCCTTGACTTCCACCTATCCAGCATTAAATCCTCTACCTGCCTCTTTCACCAACTTTGGGTGTTCTTTTCCTTAGCGCAGCAACCTTGTGACACCTTCCTCTGTTTTGCACTTCCTTTCCATCCTTATCTTGCCTTTCTTCATCACGCACATGTTTTATCTTTCCGTGTCAGTTCATTTTCTTCCTTTTAGGCCTGCTTTTCCCTTGTTGCACACAGAATTTTCCCTCTTTGCTTGCACGTCAGATTCTTCCTTGTGCACTTTTCCTTTCCCAACATCATCTTTTCTACTAGATTATCTTAATGAGATGTGTTTCACACAATTACACATATTAAAATACCTCTTTGGCTTCCTCAATCTGAATCTTATTGGTTTCTAGCTAAATATATTGTCTCTGGTGATATTGTGGATACAAAATGGTCTTTATATATCAAGAATTTGAATAGGATTGGACTTAGATTATACTCTTGTGAGGAAAAATTGGAATGGGTTGTAAATCAATTTTTGGGACAGGTAACTGCAAAGAATCCATATTCATAAATTGTAAGGAATTCTACAATGGATGTTCCAAAATGGTGGTTTGAAAAACTTTGGAAATAGTCATTGCCACTAAAACTAAAATGTTTTATGTGGTTAAATTTTGAGAATCACTTATTAACCTGGGATATCCTTCAACATAGGGGATCAGAGAGTAACACACCTAAAAATCATATAAATATTTTTTTTTCCATGCATTACTTTTACATTTACTTAGCAGAGTCCTACGTCTTACTTGTGCTAGTTTTAATATCTTGGTCTTATTGGTTATGATAGGTTTGTTGATGCTTACAATTGCTAGTTTCTCCCAGAACCTTCAGCCATGTTCACGCATGTGATGTAATTTGTTTACCTGTTCTTTAATTATTTATCTTATACTTTCAAGGAATGGGACTTAACATAGTTTACACTATGTATGTAAAGCCCTGCCCCTAAGCATGAGAGGCTTAGAGTTTGTAAGTGTATTGTCCTCCATACAACGACCTCTTAATATGAATAAAATGCGTGAGTTTAGTTATGAAATGGCATGGAACCACATGTTTTTGGCCTTAATGTAATTCTTTATGATCCTACATGTGTTGGTTTTGATGCATCTCTTTACAATCATTTGGTAACATGAGTAAATACTATATCATATAAATTAGCCATGGTTTATAGCGTAATAAAGCATGACCTATACTTATGCATGCAATATGGTTTTAATATGGTCATATGGTTTTAAATTCTTTATTCCTAATTCTATGTTATGAGTAAAACCTTCCCCAATACCTTAAACTAAACAAGTGCCAATGTATAATTTATAATTTTCCACAGAAGGGGTATTAGCCATATCCCACGTTAGCATTATGTCCGTTAATCAACTTCACGAAGGTTCTAGCAAGTGTATATGGTTTATGGTGTGGTTTCCATGGAAGGTTTGATTGGACATGTTATAAGGTTGATATAATTTATAATCTGATGATCCAAGGCATAGGTTAAGTGATTGGAATTTAAACATAATATATGGTTGGATTTGCAATTATTTAAGTAGTAATGATTTCGGCCATGCAATTAAGTTTGTATCTCTGGTTGACATATAAATATGTCCTAGCTGTGAGTCGAAAGTGCAACTAGGACTACGAGGAAGTATGCGATTTAATCCCTACCCTACACCTGGATGGTGAGATCATTACAGTTTGATAGGGTTTGAAAAGAGTCATTACTCTTTCCTTAACCCTCATTTGTGATGTTATTTGGTCAGAGGATGGTTGAGGCCAAGCTCTGCTCGGCATATAACTTTTTCTAGTTTACTGTGTACAAAGACTTGGATTCCTCCAGCTTAACTATGTTAATGAATTTGTTTGAGTTACCTTTTTCTAAATATTCTTCAACCAACTATCTCCCAACGCCAGAGCTTCAATGATCCTGCTGACGTTTCCGCCAGGAAACCAAACTGTTTCCACAAGTGAGAAAAACCTGTTACTTAACCTTGCACTTTGTAAGGGATAATTTTATTTTCATTTACTAATATCTTTTTTTGTGGTTTCAAGATATGGAGGGATAAGGGTGCTTGGAGGAGAAAAACCCTAGCCCTTATTTCCAAATTCCATGGTAACTCTTCAAACCTTGATAGGTTAATACATGGTTTTTACAAAATTATTATGAAGTGATGAACATTGACTATGAAAGGAACCATTTCACTTTCATCACTAGAGAATGAGGTGAAAGGGTCACCTCCTCCTATTCTCGTGTTTCCAAATGCCCAGGTAACTCCTTTAAAACAAAATTCGCTTTGTTTAGTTTTACCCATATTTATCATATAATTAATACACTGTTCTAACATGGTTGAAGGTGGATCCGAAAAATGGCATGGTAACAAGGGTGAAGGATACCATTGAAAAATATAAGTTTCTTTAAAAATACACAATCATGTCAAGAAACACTTAGGGTTTAATCTTAAATGTAGAGGCCTTATGGCCATTTTACCTATGTCATTATCGTAGATGTATTTATCGTTTTCATTTTTTCATGTGTAAACTATTACAAAACAGAGGGGCTTGGCCCTAGATCCTATGATATTTTTGTTAATATTTTACGCCTATGTCAGGATATTTTGACTTACAGCACCCATCCTTGATGGTCTTATAGTCGTGTGATATAGTGGCTAATAAAACAAAATTTGTTTTCATTAATGCTTTCGTTGTAATGTTTTCTTCCTATAATGTGAATGCAAACTTGTTTAATATTTAATGGTAGAGAAGGAGTGGAATTATGACCATTCTACATGTAGTATTAATTCTTGAAGATTTTGTTTTACCCCATAGGGTTTGTGATTTTTAAAAAAATATGAGAACCGCTGGTTTGTAGGCAGTGGCTACCATTTGACATGGGCTTACAACCATACAATGATTTTTGTTCTACGATAAATTTAATGGTTTGGTACATGTGATTATGTTTGTTTTTACATTAGTTTTTATGTGATTAAGTGAAATATCATTACGGGACTCGATCCCATGATCTCTATAAGTAACGAGATCTAGCATATATTTGATCGAGGCCCTACCTCTGTATAAACTAGGGTATGGTATGATATAGATTGGACCTTTATTTGAAATACATGTGAGTTCTTGAAAGTTATAAGAGAATGTTTTAATGATACCATAACTCTGTATGACTTAAGGTAGCCACAATGTGGACTTACCTATGATACTGATTTTATTGTCGTGATAATAGATGTGATAGCTAGTTTATCAGTTAGTTATAGACTTGATTTAGATTATTTTTATGTTATCTAAAGCATGCTAGTGGATGTTAAGAGGATTCTTGACTCGTAAGTTGATTTCCTTTCGATGAATTCAAGGTTGTATTACCATAAATCAATGGGCAAATTTCTCAAAGGACCGCAGAATAAATATCTCAAGGATATTTGATCCATGATCTTGGTCGTGAAAGTTGAGCATGTTTTTCAGCCATTCATCCTTTTCTTGTTTATAATTGATTGAGAATTCCTTTTACAATACTCTAATAGACATAAAGGTTATCCAATAACCTTATTCTTGATTCTGTTAATTGATTAAATACATGAAGGGATTTGATACTGTGACCTTTACAGTGCCATTTAATATGTGGAGAAAAACGGTTTGGTTTGATTATAAATTTCTTTTCTATCTATGTGTATTTAAGAGAGCATCATTTCTTTTTCCTATGTAGATATTATTTGATTCTAATACTTAAATTTAGATCTTATGAGTTACCATGAAGTTAATATTATTTAAAGGGTTTCTATCTGTTTATTCTAAATACTATAGATCTATATAATAATAGATTATAATTTGACATTGTTAATTCGTGTAGGAAATTTGGATGAATACTATGAAATTTGATTCAATTTTCTTATATTGAATAATGTAGATTAAGAAAATATTTAGGAAAACAATGCAAATAGGAAATATACAGTCGAATATAGGATTATGCTATACAGATTACAAATAGATGATTTCATTCCATTAGGTACAGGATACAAGTATAACATCACTAAGCTAATTAGAATTTACATTAATATAATTCAGATCTAGGATTTCAACCTATTCTACAGCATTTAAAAATATAAGTATGAATCTGGCACCAACGCAAGGGAAAACAAAATTGGAAAAGTCGTTCCTCCCAACCAGATCCTATATCAGGAAAGTTACTTGCTCCAGAACCTCCAAGCATGTTTGTTGAACCATAAGACAAAATCCTCTAATGTGCCATCTCTTTAATTTCATAGATATTAATCCCCATCGAATTCTAGCCTCGTGTTGCTCATGGACATACTAATATATAGTATTTTTCCCAAGAATTGGTCATTTATGATCATCCTTCTCTTAGTCACTCAGCCAGGAGTTGTAACCTAATTTTTGGGGATGATGCCTCCTGCATCCTGAGTTCTCACTCAAGGTATTTTTCCACTTGTATTTTCATCTTGTGGGTCAGCAAACACTCTTCAACAGCTATATCAACTTTTGTCCTCCCTTCAACATATTTTATTAAATATTTTTTTTCTTACAAAATGTTTTATTCTTGACATTTCTATCAAAAATACTACAAATAATAAAATAATAAATAAAGTATTTTTCTAGCATAATTAATAACAATTAGTAATTAAGAGGGTAATACATAAAACTACCCTTGATAACACCATCCTCAATGTTATAACTGTTATATTTTTATCATTTAAGCAATATGATAGTAGGATTTTATCTAAGAGAATAACATGCACAACAATCAATCACAAGAGACAATAGACACAGATTTTCCTTAGGGAAACCATAAAGGAGAAAACCCCACAACTTCCTCAGCGATAGAATGAGCACCAATGGCAATAGTAAAACCCAAAGACAAAAATATGATCTCCAACATTTTTTCTCTCTCTCACTTGAGCGAGCTTCTTCTCTCTCACCTATGCACTATAGTTGTGTGAGTGTGTGTGACAAATAGGGAGGCTCACTCTCTATTTATAATAATTTCTGACTTGAAAATTACTTACCAGGGTTGAATTCTCTAGGAGAGTCTAATAACCTTAGTGCCCCTCAACTCTAGGGACTTTTCCCCCCTAATCAACAAGGAGGGTTAACCTCAACTCAATTGTGGGGACTATTTCCCTAACTTACAATGGAGGGTTAACCTCATTCAATTTACATGACTTTATTATATCAATGATTCTCTCAATATGAACATCAGGGTACACTGAAATAAAAATGATTCTCCCTATAGTAACATCGGGGTACATTATAAGATATAGAAGTGAATACATTCCAAAGTTACAAATACATCAACACTCCCTCTTAACTAGGAAGATATTCTTTTGACACAATTCATCAGCACAAGTATTCATCACTGGATCATCACTAGATCATCATCAAAGTTGGATCATCAATAGATCATCATCATCGTCACTGCTCCCGCTATCTCGAGAAAATGGTGCTATCTCTCAATTCTTCTCGTCATAGGAAGTTCTACACTACCATCCCTTTTTCATGTCGGTTGTAGACCTGTCCTCCATGTTGGTATTTATCTTCTTTAGCACTTATATTTGACCATATGAGGAACACATCCAACATCCATGTTAGAAAGGCCTGCCCAACACTTACATCTGACAATGGGAGGAACACATCCAACATCCATGTTAGAAAGGCATGCCCAGCACTCACATCCATCGCCATGGTAGGACACACCATATACCATCCGAGGAAAGGCCCAACACTTACATCCATTGGAATTATATGACACACCATCTATCATCCAAGGAAAGGCCCAACACTTACATCTACTGGCATGATAGGACACACCATATATCATCCAGAGAAAGGCCTAACACTTGTATCTACTAGAATTATAGTACACACCATATATCATCCAGAGAAAGACTCTGTACTTACATCTGACCATGTGAGGAACCAATCCTACCACCATGTCAAAAGGGCTCTGCAATTTCATCTGACCATGGGAGGCCCTGCCTACCACAATGATAGAACAGATCACAGACACATGAATTCTCCTTGGAGGGAACCTAGATATGGAGAACACCAAGCTTCTCCCTGAAGTACTTGAACTTCACTCTGGCCATTTCTGGCATAGAGTTACATCAGGGATGATTACGTCCAAGGATAACCTGTGAGCTTCACCAAGACTCATTATATCCGAGGACAACCTATAGGACTATTTACATCTGAGAAACCTATGAGCTTCACCAAGATTTATGCTTAGATAACCTACGTCACTAGCTATGCTAGAACTCATCACTCCCTCTTTCAAGAGATCTCGATCTAGATCTTATGCTGGAGCTTCATTGCTCCTCTCTGCATCATACAAAAAATGAAAGTCAGATCAATAATATCAAATAGTAGTTTTCAAAAGAAACATACTACCTCCCAAATAGCCGAGCAAGTGGAAACATATTTTTCCTTGTTTGTACTCAGCGCCATGTAGTACTCCATCCTGCCAAACCAGTAACCCATACTGGATCTCAAACTGAAGAAGCATCCCAAGGTGCTCTTCCTCTCAGTGGTGCTACCAATCTGAATCAATATAACCATTGTAGGTTAGTCTTCTAATTCATATCATACTCGAGCCCATAATCAACTGTACCCTTCAAGTACCTCAGAATATGCTTTTCAACAATCAGGTGAACATGTCTTAGATCTATCATTAATTGGCTCAATGTGTTCACAACAAAGCAAATATCTGGTCTTGTGTTCATCGGGTACATCAAGGAACCAATCATCTGATGATACATCATAGCATCAACCGACTCTGATGAAGCATCACTCAATAGCTTCAAGCTCGATTCCATAGGTGTGACCATGGCCTTACAGTCCATCATCCCAAACCTCTCACTAGTGGAAAATGAGAGATTAGTGACCATGAGACAAAAAAATTTGGTCACCACAATTTTTTTAAAGTGATAAATGAGCAAAATTGATAATTCTAAGTGAGCTAACTAAAAACGACCAAGATAAATGACCACTTTTGGTCACGGGATAAAAACCAACTAAAAACGACTAAGATAAATGACCAAATCTAGTCATGGGATATCTAGACTACAAATGAGGAGATTACAATTGGTCATTTATTTGGTCATTTTTAGTTGTGTCACTCTGAAAATGAAAAAAATTACAAATTTGACAATGAAATTGTACATTTTACTAAATTCTAACACCGCAAATGGATTCAGAGATCCCTTTAAGGAGGGTCTCTGAATCCATTTGCAGTGTTATAATTTAACAAATTGTAGACCCTGACATGGATTCGATAGTTTATTCCCTCATTTTTTCATCAGTTGGATAGAGCATCGTTTTCAAAATGTATTCTTTGTTATTCTCATCAATAGTTTTGCCTCTCCATTTTTTAGCTTAACCTGTGACCTATGCTTGAGTTTTCGGTTATCCCCTCTACAACATCCTAGTGAGAAACCAAATTGATTGTGATGTTTCCACTAGCATCATTATAATACTTCCCATCGACATACCCCATAGATGCCATAATTTTGTAGCCTGCATTTATATTTTAATAGACCTTTAGGAATACAACGAAGAAACTTAGTTTGATTTCATTGATACATATATTTTGACCATTAAAACATTTTTGGCATTGAAATCTTTTGCTTGTTTTTCTTATGTGATTTTATCTTCTTTTATGTTAAATATTCCTAAGCTACATTTTTGTTATAATATTAAATGTTCCTTATCATTTATCTTCACATTATATTATGAACCCTATTCAACATTTTGATAACATAAATTCGTCCCTAAACTACATATCTTCACTAATGCAAAATGCATCTCTCTCACACATACACATATAAAATTCTTTTTTTATTTTTAGCCCTCAAAATATGTTTATAGGTTTGTTGTGTATTCATTGTATTTTCCTTTTCCATTTAACTGGTTTTTTTTAAATACTTATTAAAAGTGTATGTTAAGATCCTATCTTTTGTTGACAATAACTTACATGTAATAAAAAGATAACTATAAAATGATTTAACTATATATATTTTAAAATAAACCTATTGAACATCAAATTTCACCAATAATTTACTTACCTAATGGAAATTCAATAACAAACTGATAATCACAGCCTACCAAATAAATAAATCAACCATAATCCAGCCATATTCTCCCAAAACTAAAAATTAAACTCGTACCTCCACTGCATACCTATAAATTATTTTTAATTGTTTTCCTTTGGTCGTATTTATGCTATTTTGGTGAACTTTATCACTGAATTTTCTCTAAAACGGTTTTGTATTGTGGAGGCATTTTATCAGATTACCTCGCTAAAATAATTTAAATTTGGCCTAAGCCTTTTGATTTGGCAGTGTGATTTCCCAAATTGGCTATGTTATATAGCCTCAACCAAGTTTTTGGAACCATTATGGACTGATGGAGTTCTCCCTATTGCTTGTGCGATATATGAAGATTTCAAACACAGAGGATCACCCCAACCAAGGTAATGTGAGACATTGTTTTCTTATGTGTATGTAGAAGATAGATCGAATATGTAATTTGCAACTTGCTTGCTTCCATGTTGAATATTTTTCGAAAGCTTGTCTTTATCTTATGCCCAGAAAATAGTATGAAATGCAAAATTTGTTTGAGCTTCAATATGCATACCTACGATTCTTAATAATTTATACAAAATTTAGAATTTTTTAACAAGCAAAAAATCACATTACAATTTGGGAGGAAAATCCATCCATAAACCGTATATATGTAGTGTACAAAATCATAGCACCAACCCTTGTCGGTGGGTTTTTCTCTCGATCAATGGCACCCTACTTTGTAGTTGAAGCTAAAACTCCTTACCCTAGCTCTTCAACTGGAAGAGATGTTTCTCCTCTCACATTAGTCACTAGGTCAATGGGTTAAGATTTTACTTGTTAAACTCATTTAATGGGATCTGTTGGTGAAGCTGGTGAAGTTGTTGGGAATGTGTGGAGGATTTGATCTGTTTCTGGATTTCAAAACTGAGTAGGCTCTAGTTAAATTGATTTGTCAATAAGTTTAAATGATGGAACTCAATATTTATCTTGAGTTGTCTTCACTATTTTTCTTCAAGGGAATAGCTAGTGCAAGAAAAATTACCAATTAATTCTCTTACAAAACTTATAAAGCTTGCTTGAGATACATGCAACCCAAAGTTTTCTTGGATTTCAAAATATTTATTGGCCACCTATTGGCTTGAATTCTTGGTTGACTGTCTAGTAAAGGGAGTATAGTAGGGAATGCACTAACTAGGAAAGAAATAATTGGACTGATTAAAAATACAGGAATGCTAAATTAACTTTCATGGTTATGGTGTCACGGAGGAATAAGATATTTTTGTTCGAGGGAGAGGAGAGCACCAAGTAGGGAGTTTGAGAGCTACATGACTGCATGAATATAAAAAATATGAAATGACAGAGGCACAATAAATTTGAGTTCATGTGGATTTGTAGGCTCGCTCCAAGCCTCAGACTTGGATTTGTCCTTACATCAATACTATATATCATTTCATAGTATCTAGGTTCAATAGGAGGAAGGAGCATAACCTGAAACAAACCCTAGAAATAATCCTACGCCACCAATCTCATCTTCGTGTATGAATCTAGAGTCATACTATTCACCCTGGTGGGATTAATATGCTAAATTTCAGTTTGTCTAAGTAGGATATCCAGGGGAAGAGTTTGGATATTTGATATCTAAGATGAAGAGGATATAGTACAAGTCTTCACTAAAATTCATTAAAGCATATTGTGTTTCATGCTGGACAACACTACCAAAAATGCATTCATTGTTGTGGGTCAATGCCAGAATTGCATTTAACTTGTTGGGTGCCCTTGTTCAAGCCTTCCTTTATTTGGTTTCCTGAGAATCTCAACATCATGGAAGAATCCTATGGTGGAGGTATATCCTTCCTGCCTTTAGTTAATAAAATGGCTAGAACCCACATTTCCAATGGAATAAGAAGTTCTCCATATTTACATGCAATCCCTAGACTAAGAAATTCCTTCAAAACTGCATTTTGTTGTGCAAGACTAAAATCCAACTTATTGTAGAATGTGAGTGAATATTTGTTGTAACATCCAAATGGATTGGGCTTTAGCAAGGGGTGTTGTGGTTTAATTTTTAAGGAATACAACCATGGAAAATTCACAATTATTTACAACTATGACAATTCTGAGGTAGAGGAATTTGAAGTGTTCAGAGCATTTGTATATTAGAGGGGAGATAAATTATTAGGTGTAGATGTTAAAACACTAAAGAACGTGATACCTCTAAAATTGATGTTCTTTTTCATATAATTTAACTAAACCATTTTCAGAGATACAAAGGATGTGTTGGTTTTGATAGCCGAGGGAAGTAATGCAAAGATTATAACATTTTTGAATACTTGATTCACCCTACCAACAACCATTGGCTTCATGGAAATATACACTAAGTTTTCTAATGTGTTATCCAAATAAGCACTCTTTGATACCTATATCTTCCACTTCATCAACTTCTTTGGTGCATTTGGGTTTTTTCTATATTATTTTAAAGAGTTTTTGCACCCCATAGGGTTGGAAAATAAGCTTCTTCAGATCTTAGGTTCAAAATTTTTACATCGATTTCTATTCTTTCTATATGGATGTTTGTGTGTTTTATGTAATGATAGAGTTATGGGGGAGTGTAGTTTTGGTGTTGTTTTGGAGTTTTTCCAATCAAGTAAATATTTTTGTCTAATTTTAGTCATGATTACTGTCAACAACACACCTAATCAATATCAACCATTTTTTGTTGTTGCAAATTTTTTATTTTCTCCATTAACAAGAAAAGTCATCAATTTTATGAGTTTTCAAATTTGTATGCAATTGTTCTTCGAATAAAATTCATACTTAAAAGTGAAGAATTACTTTCATCCAATTGTTTCAAAGAATATAATTGAGAAGAAAAGGAGTTAAATTGATTATTTCATACATTGACTATTTGTTTTGTTCTCTCTATTGTTGATTCTAATAAGGAGTGGGTTCCAATTTGTTGTTTCTATTTGTTGACAGGTTTCCAACATGAAAAAATTGGGTAAATGGGTTAATATTTCACTTGGTAAACTCAGTCAATCAAATTAGTTGGTGAAGCTGTTGGGAATGTTGGTGGGTAGGATCTGTTTCTAGTTCTCAAAAATCAATAGGATTTGGTTAAATTGCTTTGTGAACAAGTTCAACTAATGGAACTCAATACCGATCTTGAGTTGTCTTCACTATTTTTTCTTCAAGGGAATAGTTGGAGCAAGAAAAATTCCCTGTTAATTCTCTTACAAAAATGGTAAAGCTTTCTTGAGATACATGTAGCCCAAAATTTGCTTGGATGTCAAAATATTTTTTGGCCACCCACAAGCCTAAATTCTTGGTTGACAATGTAGAAAAGGGATTATAGTGGAGGTTATGAAAATGCGCACATGTTTCTTGAGTATCGTTAGTACTTGACTCTCCAAAGTAATCTTCTTGATTGTCACTTTAACTAGCTTAGTGAGCGCTACCAAGAATTCAAAACAATGTTGTAGCCATGATACTTATTTGATGCAATCAAGTTTTTCATAGAAGCACTATGTCTCTATCTCCAGCCATCAACTTATGCCTTTTCACTTCTTCAATTTCCTCGCTAGGATTTCATTGTCATCCTAGAAGGAGGTATCCCACTAATTGAGAATCATAACCTTCTTCAAAATTCCACATAACAATGTGGGTTATAAGCTTACCATTGTATTAATTATCACTCAAATAATTCATAAAAATCCTTGTAATAAATAAGCATTGCATGAAGAAATATTCAAGGATATCCATGGATCTTTACTTTTCCAATTGAAATTTGGGCTGGTAGAAAAGCAGTGTTTTAGCCATAGGCTTAAACCTGGAAATTATGCTAGAACTTAGTGATGCCTAAAGATATTTTAAGACATTAATACATTCATCTGACAATCAAATAGAAATTTGTCCCTGGCATTATGGAACTTTGTATTTTCCTTTTTTTTTAAACTTAGCTGCTATTCTACTAATATTATACAAAAAGAATTTGTCAGTACATATTGTGACCAGTACCCTAGGGTAAATGGACAACATATGACCAAATCTCTAGAATAAATGTCCATAATATGTCCAAAATGGGTTGCAATAATGTCTGGAAACAACAGCTTCGAACCTATAGAACTGAAACATTTCTAGCTATCTATAGATAGTCCTAAAACAGACCGGCAAGAAGACCTGACATGGATGTTATCATTCTTCACCTTCCTCATCCAAATCATCAGAAAGGTAGATTGGTTGAGATGTTGTTCCTACCTCTAGTTTATCTCTTCCTGCCCTTGTTTCTTCTACTAGAATCTATCCTTCATCATCTCAATTTTCCATGACAATTTCTATGCCCCAGATGGCTTCATATTTTTTGCCCATTTGATCCAGCTTGCTTAAAATGTCTCGCTGTTGTTTTCCTTTCTCTTCAATAACTTGGGAAATAAAGGATTTTTTTGAGTCAGTACAACTCGACCAATTTCATGTAATTGGTGTCCTTGCTTCTGAAAAAAGCCGATTTCTAGGACCCAATTTAAAGATTTCTCATCAATCTGTTCTATAAGGGTATGTATTCTTTTATAGCTGACCACTTTTCAATGTGTTCAACTTCAACCTATTTATTGACAGGCTTGGAAAAGCACCTATGGTTTCTGCTAGCTATAGCCATTGCTTCAACCTGGGCTCTTGTTTCTCATTTTCTGCATTGGCTCCCAATTTTTGAATTCCTACAAGCTTTTGGCCTTCCATGCATAGCCCCATGCTGACTATTTTCAGTCCTGACCTCTTTCTTAGATTCCATATTCTAGGTCTTAGGAAAGGTTACCAAACTCAGGAAACCTCTAATATCATGTAACTTTCCCAAGAGTGAGAAAGGGCCAAGAGGGGGAACAAATGGAGAGCATGATAAAGCCATCCATAGAAGAGGATGAGACAATCAGAGAGGGAGAAACCACAATTCAGGAAGAAGATCACTAGAACATTCAGATTTAGAGCAACGATATCCTGACCAAAACAGGGGAAACACCACCAAAAAAATCCTACTAATCAAGACTGGTAGCCCTGCCAAACCAGCCCAGGATAAACTACCTTGGACTGAGAAGAGACCAATTCCAAAGAAATCCAACCTGACTGCCCTTTGCAAAATATGCCATAGTCCACGAACCTATATCAAACCCAAGACCAAATGCTTTTCATAATTTTCCACATGAGTGAGGTGATTGGTATATAATGAACAAACTTGCATGCAGGACAAAGGGGTTGAGCCATGATGTCTCCTGACTTCACCCTGCCTTGCCCTTCCACCATTTATCGCATGCAGCATGGAGAGATATAGATGCCTGAGGTGAAGAGAGACACATGTCTCCTCCATCTGCTTTCTTTCTTGGCACGTGATATGAGGATTGTATTTCCCTTTCTATGTTTGTTTGCCATGCACATTTATCCTTTATATTTGTTGTTGGACCATTATTGATAGTAAGGATACATCTTGAAGGATACCTCTATGTTTTCACCAGTTATTTTCATCCATTGAAGCAAAATTTCCCATGTATGACTTAGACTTTTAGGTCATGCTTGATTCGGTGCCCAAACTTGCCCAAGTGTATTTTTCCTTGTAAAATTTTAGATGGAAAAATTGTCAAATCATGGCAAAAAGTCACAAGTTCAAATCATAGAGTCAAACATTCAAATAGCTTGTGATTTTTTCAAGCCTGGAGAGTTGGAATCGACAAAAAATCTGCAATTTTTTTTGGCTGAAATCTTATGTTTAAAAAAAAAGTTGAATCTGCTAAGTTTTTGTCAATTTTAGTGAGTTTTGTTAGATATTCCCAAACCATGGTAAACAGGTTTTGCTCTCTAAAAGAATTTCTACAGGAAACTAAACAGTGAAAAACTAATGATAGAATCTATAAACATATACGATAGAAAATATAGAACATAAACAAAATAAGTTTATGGTCAAAACCTATCACTTCTTTTCGTTACATCTGAAAATGAAAATATGCTACAGGAAACAATGAACTCGTAACTGCTGAACTGAAAAAACTGAATCAATAAACATATACCACTATCTTCTATTTTATATATTGAGAGGAAGAGTAGGTGCAATGAAATTGAACACATGCACAACAATGCCTTAAATTAAGATGATCTGAGGCATGCAAGCATGCATCCTTCTTGTGATCTGTGCCTTCACTACTAGGATGCATGCACTTCACTAAATTGAGCTAGGTTGCATGTGCCTTACTTGAGTGATCCATGTAAACTTAAATTAGAAACTTAATGCATGCAAATTTTCATTAAAGAAAAACCAGAAACAGAACTAAACTCCTAAATATAAAATACATATAAATTGGAACTAAATTGAGGATGCCTCATGCATGCTTTTGGCATGCATGCATCCTCTACTTCTCTCTTCTACATAACTACTCATGTACTCTCATTACTACTGTATGTAATTGTTAAAGGGATGATGTATGGAACTACTGTATTGTTGTATGAAACTCTGTTGGAGGAGATTTTCATTGTTGTAGTACAAACTTGCACACCTGTCACACATGCCTTCTTTGTGTGCACCCAGGTCTCCTCTACTCACTACTGATAATAATGGCATTCCACCACACTTTTTGAGGGACTAAAAATCCAATGTTCTCTATATAGAGGAAATTGTTCTCTTCTAAGCACTAAATACTCCCTCTATATTTGGAATCTCTCATCTACTAGGGTTTTGGTGAAATAGTTTACCATCAACAAACTTGAAGAAACATGAATCTGGACTACTTCTTCCTTGTGTACTTTGAAAACTCTTCAGAATATTTGAGGTAAAAACCTTTTGTACAAGGAACACTCCAACTCTGTGCCAACCATCTTTGTCCATCATGCCATCTTTATTGATCAACATTTTCATCATGAACTGTTTCAGATATCTTGCAATTATGAACTAATTTGTATACATGGCCAAGACAATTGTATAAGATCTGTCAAATAATGAACTGAAATCTACACTAAACTCAAAAGATCCCA
Source organism: Pseudotsuga menziesii (assembly GCA_001517045.1). Taxonomy (NCBI): domain Eukaryota; kingdom Viridiplantae; phylum Streptophyta; class Pinopsida; order Pinales; family Pinaceae; genus Pseudotsuga; species Pseudotsuga menziesii. The sequence continues at coordinate 178,912 of LPNX010803508.1, forward strand.
ACATGAGTACAAACTCATTGATACAGAAATCCAAAACTAGTGCTGCATGCATCAACCCATCTAGGGAAAGTTGCTCTTCCTTAGTTAAGCCTCTGACAACTGGAGTAAAAGATTTTCATCAAGGTCAAATCTCCCTCTTTCTAAGAGAATCCTTTTGTAACAACTTTACCCTGGCACTCTTCCATAATCTCATCATTTGTAATCAAGGAATCAATCACTGATTCCATAGTTGGTCCTATAAATATCTCCTCACACTAGAGGCAGACCTCCTTGATGGATTCTTTATGTACCTGCTCAATTGGATTTGCAAGTATCCTATAAAGGCCACCTTCTTGCACTGCTCTGGCCAAAACTTGATCAAATCCATGGTTGTTGTCTCTAATGGTGACTTGCTGACCATCAAATTCATCTAAACTCTATAAATCTATGATGCAAGAAGCTAAAAGAAAAGTCTTATTCAACCAAGGAACATATAAGACAAAATATAGTTCAAGAACATCCCCTAAAGGCATTTGGAAATATATGGAGCCCAATCCCTTTACAAGATACTTGTCATCATAACGAAACTCCACATGTAGTCCTCCCTCTTTGTCGTGAAACCTGCTGAAAATATTTTTGTCATGAGTCACATGTTTGGAAGCGCCATTGTCCACATACCATCCAACACCTAAAATTTGTGTTTGTGGAAAGACACAACACTATGGAAAAATAATCAGCAAAGAGGCGCTTCTAGTAGAAGCTAAGAATGGATTAGCAGTAAGACTATTTAGCAAAGGGAAGAATGTTCCGAATGTAGCTATTGTTGAGAATAAAGAAACACGGAAAAAGGGTAAGTTAGATGACCCAAAATATAAGGAAGACAATCAAAAGTAGTTGCTCATAACATATTTCTCTTTTCACTCTAGCTCCAACTGTAATAAGCAACTCAATTTCTCTTTGTCTAGTTTCAGTCCCTATGATTACTGTTATATAGAGCTGTATAAAATTATAAGTTTTACGTACTTTGCATTTCATGATAGATCTAATTGGATCTTGTGAGGACAATCAAAATTTCATTATAATTTATTTCTTACCACTTTCCTTATGCCAAAGCAGTTGGCTGATGCAGTATTTCCCTCACCATCTTAATAGAAAAATTATGTGGATTAGAAGCATTGCTGATTAGTATTTGCCTGTTAAACTAGACTATTGCAAAGCTATCACGGTTTTTCAAGAAGGAATATGCTACTAGTTATTGGTTGGAATGGATATTTTTTGTTTTATTCTCTTCGTGCATTAACCTCTATACCTTCTAACAAGTCTCACAGTATAGTAAATGTTTCAATATTTTGGGTCATCTTCCCTATTTTTGACATAGCTCTCTATTTTTTCACAGAACCCAGTCAAATGTTTTATTTTTCAACATTGGAATGCTAAATATCTCACATGATTCTTTCAACCATAGGATATTTGATGTTGATTTTATGGATCTCATCCCACGAATCATTATGATACAATTCTATTTTATTAAATTTATCAACCCAGTGAATGAAATCACCATACTTGTGTTCTTGCTTACACTTCCACTGTGTATTTGCAGGAAAACATTCTCTACAAGGATGAGAAATTTTCACAAGAGGAGCTGCAAAATATCAAACTAATGATACAAAAAACCTATATAAATACCTTAGCATATTCCTTGAGGGGCATGAGCACTTTGAAGAGGAAATCTTAGCAGATATGAGATGTCGCAGTGTACATTAGCAACCCTTTTCCCAAGGTATTCTACTATAATACAATCACATACCTTCATTTTAATTGACATTCTATGTTTTTTTGGATAAATGAATTTTTACATAGATATTTCCATTTTATAAATGATATCATCAATAATATGTCAAACATTTAATGATATGTTGTTTCCAGAGTCTATATTAAAAGCTGTCTTGGTGCATTTTTTTTTTCTTAATATGATCTGTAGGCAGATTGTTTGATCCATATTGACTTCTACCAAAAATCGCCAGGGACTTGCTCCCAGTCTGATTCTCTTGAAACTCATGCCATTTGGGTGGTAGAAACACTAGCGATAATGAGTCCTTGACTACCCCATCTACCTCACTATTTAACCAATGCCCCATTTGCAATTTTTGTATATTTATGATACTAGGAAGGTTTTACTTTTTACTTTTTCTCCTTTACATCAATGTGTGAACTAGTCCCACATTGATGCAAATGAAATGAATTTAATGCCTTTTTATGCTTGTTTATTTAGAATGATGCAGGTTGTCTAGGAAGTAATGATCCTAGGTTGGACCTACCCAATTTTTTTGCACTCACACTGAGGTCAGCCCCATTAAGTTGTGTTATGCAAATCATCAATCAATTGCCTGATTTCAAACATAAAATAACAGGTAAGTGGTTGCTTCTTGGAGTTGGATCCCTTCCATTTTAAAACCATTCAAATGAGTTTTTAATTGTTGTTATAAGCCTTAGAAGATCTGCTGCATTTTCCTTTCCTACAGTATCTTCACCTAACGCATTTCTAACCATCAAAGAAAATGTAAACACATGGTTGTAAGGTGACTTAGATTCTTCTACGAGCTTATTGTATTGTCAACAATAAGTGAAAAATCATCACATTGTATGTTTGCAAAATCTCCTCCACTAATATGGACTCTCGTATATTTGAAAACTGCCCCTTTTGTTTGTCTTTCATGAATATTTGGCATTTTGTTTGTGCATATAACGAGAGGAGTTTTGGACAACTTTCATATTCTTTCCCTTTGAATTCCTTTGAGCCTTTGCCACTGTTGCTTGTGATTAATCCCTATAAGGACTCTATGTGCTTTTGAATGAACATAATCAGCACTATATGAGTAAATCTTTATTCATTCTTTCATAGTATAGTTGGCTTGCATCTTACATGAAATAATACCCTTGCTTTTATGCATTATGATAGATCTGGAAATGCATTATTATCTTCATATTTTGGAACTTTGAATGTACATAGGGAATATTGATTTATAGCCTATATTCATTAACTAGGGTTGTTTAATGGCTGAGATATACCTAGAAAGGCCCTAGATGCACCCTAATATGATGTATGACCATCTTCATTGTTGTTGGAGTGCTGAGAACTGTTGTTCATCATCTTTAATGTTGAAAAAATTGAAAAAACCCAATACTGTTGCAATGCATACCCAAAATGTTCCATGGTTGTAGGTGACTGTACGGTGACAAATACCACCCATAAATTTTCAATAGTGTTAGAACACCCTCATTTCTAAATTGGGACACACACCTATTGAAATATGGGTAATAGTTCCGATGCGAGACATGCCTTGGGCCTCTTGAAGTGCACATAAGCCTTGTTAAAAGAAGAGAATTAAGAAGCATTCACTTACATGATATTGTCAACATCAGTTTTGTCTTGATTGTTATTTCAAATTCTAGAGAGGTATAAGATGGATTTATTATACCAATAAAACAACTTGAATGTTACTCCAAGAATCCATAAACCCAGAATTAGATAAATCATAAGGGAGGAGGAGGTGCTACCCATAATCCCGTTTTTCTTCTAGTTAAGGAAATTATGCAATAGAATTGATAGGGTAGTGATTCTAGATTATCAATGGAAGATTTCATGTTAGTTGTAGTGATTCCAACACCTATTGTATAGTGTTGTCTATCTTGATCCTCCTAATATTTTATTTTGGATGTGTGTATTTTCTTGTTTGCTTCTTGCTAAGGATGAGACTTTTTAGCTTCCATATTGTTAAATAAATGCTCAAATTATTGCAATCCAAGAAGATTGAGAAAATAGTGTGAAACTAATTTATCTCTAACTAGGACAGTTTCTGGTCTATGAAGACTCTTGCAAGTATGCTTTGGATTCCTCCTTTTCTTTGCAAGATGAACTACTTGTTTCTTACTAGTGCAATGTTACACTTATTTACATTAGAGAGATACTACTATCATTTCCGCTAGTTCTGTTAACTATTTGAAATTCATCAACATGATGAGGATATGTTGTAAATGTTGAGATCAACTTCCTAGTGATGTAAATTATAATGAAACTTGTAATATGATGTTCAATTAATGATAAATCATATTGTTTTGTGCTTGAATATTTTTATTTGACTATCCTTTGGCAAATTTTTGTTTTTATAGTGTTGTTTATGGGAAGTTTCACTATTACGGTGTTTGTTTATGAATAAAATTTAGTAGTAAGTCCTTTCAGAAAACTCATATTACTTGTTTGAGAGTGAAGTTGTCTAGAAATATGAGCTTGAATAGTTTGTATTTTGTTCAAATTCATGAATTTTAGTCATTGTGACAGCTCTATTTCTGAAGGTTAGTTTGTAACTTGCCGAAAACAATATGAAAAATGTTTTTTGGGGTGGGATCCAATTTTATAATGTTGGTAAGTTTAAAGAATAAACAAGTATGTATCTAAAAGTTGTGAAGCCACTTTGCAAAAATAGATATTATGGATTTAAGTGCAGTTATTTGGATTTGAGATGTAAGAGAATTTCTAGAAACCTTTAGTTTCAAGTTACTGATGTGGAAATTGAAGCCAAGAGATAGAACAATTACACTCACAAAATTTCTAATCAAACATGCAAAATTTACACCAAAGGAGACTGAAATTGGAGCATAACACTAATCTGTATTGAGTAAGTGTACAATAGCCAACCTTATGAAGTAATAGGCTTCTGCAATATATAATTACATGATATATTTGAATGCATAAGGATTCCATTCGAAAAGTTCAAAAAGCAGGCTTACTAAATATAGTCAAATCCCCCATAGGTGCATAAAGCAGTTTCCAAATCCACCAAGATGCTCATGAATTGGCTAATTCAAGTAGGAAAGATAAATAGGGATGGAAAGACAACTCATACATGATTTTATTAGGAGAAAAGGAGGGAGGATGTTGTGGGAAAAAAACAAGTCAACTACACCTAGTCTAGCTTTTCCTTTTGCCTTAAATCTCAATAAAACATGCAACTTTTCAGAAAAAGAAGATATGCACTTTGGAGTATATGGAATAAAGAAGACATGATAAAATGGGTTTCCAGGATGTTTCCCAAGCACTCCATGACTCATTTTTATCATGTGTTGACTTCTAGGACATGTAGAAGGCAACTAACATAGAGTGGAATCTAGGAAACTAAGTAATAAGACAAAAATGATTTAATTAATGTCTAAGGTAGGTAACTATCGGTTGATTATTCTAACAAACCCCCTTAAGAATGAATTTATGAGTAAAAATCAGAAAAATATAGGGCCTAGCAACAAGGATTAGTCACCCTTTACATACTACTTGTCCATACAACCAAGGAAAGAGGAAAAAACCCAATGGGAAAATCCTTCCTTAAACATGGACAGGAAAATAAATTTGGAAATATTGTTATCAATCATGCTTCACAGCATGATCAGTAATCCCTAGCGGTTATTTGATATTGTTGAGTGTCTTCTCACAAAAAACTTTGGTGAAGATGTCTGCTGCTTGTTCTGAAGATGCAAAGAAGAGTAGATGAATGGTACCATCATGCACAAGCGGTCAGATGTAGTGCATAAGGATCTCAATGTGCTTGGTTCGATGTCTCTGAACTAGATAATTGTAGGTTTGAATGGTGCTCTAATTATCACAGTAGATAATAGTTTAAAACTATCATTCGAAGCCACATTCTCAAAGTATTCTTTACAACCACAAACATTGAGTTGCTGCATTTACAACTCCTCTATACTTTGCATCTGTAGATGAGAGTGTTATGCCACTCTGCTTCTTGCTTGACTAGCTGATTGGTCCTTCTACAAGAATGAACACATATCCTGATGTTGAATTTTGATCTATGTTGTCACCTACCCAATCACTGTCAATAAACCCAATCAAATCAAGATTGGATTTTGCTTTGTAGAAGATCCCATGTGTTCTTATTCCTTAAACAAAGTCTAGGATCCTTTTGGCTGCTCTCCAGTGCATCTCATGAGGCTGATCCATTATCTTGAATCCACACTAACTGTATAATATAGATCAGGTCAAGTGTGTGTAAGATAAAGCAAACACCCAATCAACTTCCTATACAGTGTATTATTTACCATAGGAGAAGAAATTGTTTCTTCAAGCTTAACTCCTGAACGGAAGGGAGTCTTGATTGGCTTGCAATATTTCATGTTGAACTTGTTCAGGAAATATAATGCATAATTGGAATGATGTACTTTGATTCCATGTTGGGATTGAGCAATTCTGAGACCCAAGAATTGGCTCAACAATCCCAAATCTGTCATAGAAAATGCATGGTTCATTGCATCGTTCAAGGAGGCAATCTCTTTCTTTGAACTTCTTGTAATCAGAAGGTAATCCACATACAAGACAATAATCATCAAAGAAACATGAATCAGATTCAAATATACATTAGTATCATACTTGCATCGAACAAAACTCAATGATAGCAGAAAACCATCAATCTTGGCATACCAAGCCCTGGGGGCTTGGTTGAGCCCATACAATAATTTATTAAACCTGCACACTAAAAATGGATTAGAAACAAACCCTTCAAGTTGCTTCATGTAAATATATTCAGTGATATATCCATTTAGGAAAGAACACTTCACATCCATGTGATGTACCTCCCACTACTTCGAAGATGCAATGGCTAAAGCTAGCCTTATGGAGTCCATCTTTGCCACTGGTGCAAAGGTTTCATTGTAGTCAATACCATGTACTTGTGATTATCCATTTGCTACCAATATTTCCTTATATTTCAAAGGTGAACAATCAGCAGCAAACTTGGTCTTGAAAACCCACTTACATTGAACTAAATTCCTCCCAGGGGGGAGATCAACCAGTTCCCAAGGGTTGTTCTTCTGGAGCGAGCTGAATTATTATTTCATTGCTGTTTTCCATCTTGGATCATATAATGCATCTTAATATTTCTGTTTGTATTATTCAACCATCAGATATCACTTCTCATCAAATAGAGGATCTTTCACACAAAGGGCACTCTTAAACTGAGATCTAGTCCTCCTAGTGTCACTAGGATTTCCAGCTAGTTTCCCAGCTGCATGAATGGTCTTTGCTGCCCATTTTGGTATTGTAGGAATTTTAGGATCTGTAATCAAATCATCATTATCAGACATATCATAATCAGAAAACTCGTTAGTCTCTCCACATACAATCGATGGATCTGGTGGTGAAGAAGACTCTCCAACTTCAACTGCTACTAAAGGATCTTCTTGGAACTGAACACTTCTTTCAATGAAGGATTTGTTAGTGCTCAAGTTGATCAGATTGTACCCTTTTGAATCTTCATAATACCCAACAAATATTCACTCTTCCCTTTGGGGCTGCAAAGCCTTTCTCTTTTCAGTTGGAATTCTAGCCCAAGCCTTTGAGCCAAAAATCCTGAAATGGGTCACATATGGCTTGTGCCCACTCCAAGATTCGAAAGGAGTCATACCATCAAGATTCTTATGAGGCACCCTATTCTAGATGTAGGATGCACATTTTATATCCTTGTCCCAAAACTTTGATGGCAAATTCTTAGCCTCCATCATGCAGGTTGCCATCTCCTTCAGTGACCTGTTCTTTCTCTCAGCAACACCATTTGCTATGGTGTGTAAGGGATCAAATGTTGCATATGAATACCTGCATATTTACAATACTAAATGAACTTAGACTTTACATACTCACCACCATTGTCAGATATAAGGATCTTGAGTTTCCTCCCAGACTGGTTTTCAACCAAGGCTTTAAAGACTTTGAAGAGGTCAAAAATTTCATACTTATGCTTTAGGAAGTGAACCCAAAAATACCTGGAAAATTCATTTATGAAGGTCAATGCATATTTGGATTAACTCATGGAAATATGAGGGAATGGACCAGCAATGTCACTATGGATCAACTCAGGAGGTGCAGAGGTTCTCTCATGACTAGCTCTCTCATACTTGTGCTCTAGGTGTTTTCCTAGGATATAGCCTTGACAGACTCCCTTAGAAAACTTGATCTTTGGTAACCCTATGACCATATCGTTTTCACTCAAATCAGAAATATACTTATAGTTAAGATGGCCAAATATTTCATGCCAAAGCTTGCTTGCCTCATTAGCATGAATCAGAAGAGAAGAGGGGTTTGAGTAGGGTAGAAAATGGGAAAACATGTATACCTTCGAAGTGTGATCAACAACACCTTTTACTATGACTTTACCATTCGAAATCTCGGTGATTTCAACATCATCATGGGAGAAGATGAAATTATTTGGAGACCCAATGTGATTCATCTGATACACTAACAAGAGATTAGAGGCAAGACTTGGAACATACAACACATTATTGAACTTACCATGGTAAAGATCAATCCTTCCCTTCCCCAAACTGTCAATGAGAGAGCCATCTCCCAAAACTATTGGTGGAACTTTCAACATGTCAAGAGAGGATAATGCCTCTTTTGTCGAAACCATATGTCTAGAAGCTCCAGAGTCTATGATGAAGCTAGGTGAGCTTGATGTGCCAGCAACCAAGGCATGTACTCTCTCTCTGTCCTATGAATGTGATCCTCCTTCCCACTTCTTTGAGAAATCAGGAAGGGAGATGTTATTCTTCTCCAGGATTTGGGTCAACATGTCAATTTGATTCTTCATACAAGAGCTCTTAGGATGATATCCCTTACTATAGTATGCGCACTTGCTCATTTCTCCTTTGTTCTTCTTCTTCTGGGAGTTCTTCTTGGAACCTTGGGCTCCTCTTAAGACTTATTCTTGTCTCTCTTTTGCTCAGGTGGATTTTTATATTTTTTCTTGCTTTTTGAATCCACCCTTGAATCTCCAACAACAAAAGCTTGGTATTTGGAAGGTTTGATGGTTCCCATCATCACCAACTTATCTTGTTCCTGTGTGAGGGATTCCATGAAATCTTCAAGCTTAGGCATCTTCCAGGCTCGAGCTATCAAATTGGTGGCATGGAAGGTTGAAACAAACACTGAATAGTCAAGGCCAAGCTTAGAGAGTATGGAAAAAAATAGTTTCTCTTCCTTCTTTTCAATCCCACATTGTTTTAGCTACAAAACAAGGGCTTTAAACTTGGAAAAATAGAGTTGCAAGGATTCGAAGCTACCGGGACTCAAGGAGATCAGCTCATTCTTGATTTGATGTCCTCTCATATCATCTGTCTTACCAAAAATCTATATAATATTCTCACACACTTCATTAGGTGATGTCAATCCATCAAGATGGAAGAGGAGGTCTCTTGAAATGCTTAGACACAAAAGACCATAGGCCTCATCCCTCCTATTGTGCCATTTGATTTTCTATGAAACTACATTGGGCTCTGCCTCAATTTCCATAGTCATCCTGTAGATAAATTTCTCTCTCAACATTATCTCCATCACAACTTTCCCCTCATAGAAATTTAATGGAGTCAAGATGATCTTCTAAGATTAGTCATAGCTCAGAAACTATGCCCTTCAGTCAGCAGAATATGCTTCCAGTCAAGATGTCAAACCTACAATAGAAATATGGAAGGAGAGAAATTAATCTACAAAGGCTTTGGTACCATGTGGAAATTGAACCGAAGAGATAGAACAATGACACTCACAAAATTCCTAATCAAACATGCAAAATTTACACCAAAGGAGACTGAAATTGGAGCATAACACTAATCTATATTGAGTAAGTGTACAATAGCCAACCTTATGAAGTAATAGGATTCTGGAATATATAATTACATGAGATATTCAAATGCATAAGGATGCCATTCGAAAGTTCAAAAAGAAGGCTTACTAAATCTAGTCAAATCCCCCATAGGTGCATAAAGCAGTTTCCAAATCCACCAAGATGCTCACGAATTGGATAAGTCAAGTAGGAAAGCTAAAGAGGGATGGAAAGAAAAACCATACATTCTTTTATTAGGAGAAAAGGAGGGAGGATGATGTGGGGGAAAAAAAAGTCAACTACACCTAGTCTAGCTTTTTCTTTTGCCTTAAATCTCAATAAAATAGGCAACTTTTCAAAGAAAAGCATATATGCGCTTTGGAGGGTTTGGAATAAACAAGACATGCTAAAATGGGTTTCCAGGATGTTTCCCAAGCACTCCATGACTCACTTTTAGCATGTGTTGACTTCTAGGACATGTAGAAGGCAACTAACATAGAGTGGAATCTAGGAAACTAGGTAATAAGACAAAATGATTTAATTAATGTCTAAGGTAGGTAACTATGGGTTGATTATTATAAAAACCGATAGATTACAAGATGATGAATTTTTTACTACTATTTATTAAATTATTTTTTATTATATTAAACATAAATTCAATTTTGGTTTCAGTTTCAAATTCAATTAAACTACAATAAACTGTTGAATCAGCTTTTCACTTTAAGGGGAACAATGATTCCAACCTCTTAATTGTCATCATGAACATTGGTAATTTTAAGGATTTATGTGGTTAGATGGGTTCTCTCATAGGTTAGAATATTATGTTATTGGAAATGCTAAAATATTCTCCCACATTTTTTGTTTCTTCTTCGCATTAGATGCATTTAAAGATACTATACTTCTAGGACAATGTCCTAACTCAAGTGTTAGGTGAATTACAAATTATGATATAGATGAGACTAGGGGATGATGTTACCCTAGAGATGTTGCGAAACACTACACTTGTACACTAAAGATACATAGGCATATGACTTGGGATGCCACCCGTATGGCATGCTTGACTCATGAGAATGGAAAACATAGTATACATAAGCATGGCTTTATTGATTGATTTCTTAGGCTTGTTAGAGTTATCCTTTTGGATTGTTTGCAAACAACCATTTTGACTCCTTCGATTGTGGATGTTTAAGTGGAAAATATAAAATAATGGTGAAGAGGGTGTAAAGATCACCAAATACAAATCTAGGCTATCTTTTTGAGGGTTTAATAACCTCTATTCAACATTATCGACCAAACTCCAAGCATTCTAGACAAGAATCAATTAAGGACAAAATATGGGCATAAAAAAGAGCATGATGTAGCCTTTTTATCAATTATGGAAATGTTGACCAGCATTAAGAGGAAGGTTACTCAAATATGGGCATTAATTGATCACTTATTAACACGAGTAAGATTGTTCTGACGTCCTAATTAGGTTCACACATCAATCTTATCTGTTATGGGAACTTTGGTTTCATTTATACCATCAAACAATGGATCATTTTAAAAACTCTTGGGCACTCTTCCACCATAAAACAATTGTAGAGAGGGTGTAAACAACCCCAAATACAAATCCAGCCTATCTTTTGAGGTTGTAATAACATCTAGTCAACAATTCAGACCAAACTCTCAACAGTATAGACAAGACTTGGCAAGTAAACAAAAGCTCTACATAAAAAAGAGCATTAGGCATCCTTGTTATCAATTATGAAAATGTTGAGCAGGAATAAGAGGCAATTTAATCAAGTCTGGGAATTAATTGATCACTTCTTAGCATAAGTATGGATGTTCTAACCTCCTAATTAGCCTCACACACCAATCTTATTGATTCTGGACACTTTGGGTTCATTTCCACCATCAAATAATGGCCTTCTTGGAATTATGAGCACATTCCAGACACAAAAAACAAATTTGAGTTGGCTTTAGGCCATAAAAATCAATGTTGGGAACAATCTGGGTATAATACAAGGGAGAAGTTTAAAATTTGTGCGTGTTTCTTGGTAGAATCCTCTATGGAACAACAATAAATGTACATTCCTAGCCATGATTGTGGACAGAAAAGAGCACCGATCCACCTTATAAGGAGCATTTGGAGGTACTGATATGCATTTATGTCCCTATTGTAGCATGTTTTGAGGGGGTTGTCCCATTTTATAGTCACTATGAAAGAGGCTACATCCTTGGAGCAAAACTATATATGGTTTTAGATTCAAATGTGATCATATATGCCTTGAAGCAACAATTAGAAGACTGGTTTTTGTGTTGTCCCAAGTCTTATCACATCCCATGCATCTAGTTTTGAAAATTTGTATGCAATTGTACCCTAATGCATGGATATGAGGTAAGTTAAGTAAGTATATAGGAAACCTTTGGCATTGTAGAGGTTAAAATAGGTGTTTCTTTATACCTCTTCCATTTTGGCAATATCGTTTGAAGTATAACCCTTGGAAAGCATGTTACTTGGTATGTCCCTCTTCTAAGGGATCTTCTTGGTAGTTTGTACACTTAATGAAGTAACTTTACTTGTTAGGGGTGACTTGAGACCTAGTTGATTGGCATGTAGACATGAGCTCTCTGAAAATTTACTTTTAAAGAAGGCCTTAGGGAGCTTCGAGGTTGACAGCCTTTGCTGAAGAAGTCACATTTGTGGGCATCAAGTGATTGCACGTGGACACGCTTGATAGCTTGGGCTTGTATATGGACATATTTTAGTTGGATTAATGCCTAAGTAGTGATGTTGAACATTTCCTTTTCCCATAGGCCTCAACCTTAACTACATGTTTACAACTTTTATTTTGTGGGTTTCTTAAAATATATCAATATTACATTTAAGATCTTGTCTACGTTAGTTATTTTATATCTTATAGAAATGCAAAAGCACATTGATTATGTTAAAAGAGATTTCACAGAAATTTATTTGCCAAGGTTTTGTCCTTGAAAGATATAATATTTATGGCATAATCATTTTCTTATATGTATATACTACCCACTCTTGTCTGAAGCAGAGATGGTTATATTTGTGATTTTTATGGAAATAAGTTATCATTTGTGAATCTATGATCTAGGTGGCATAGTGATCAAACTTATTTTTTGTTACTCATTTTTTGGTTTTTTCCACAAGGTTTGGTTTACTGAACAGTGTACATTGGTCACAGATGTTGGAGTCATCTCATACATTTGTATGTTTTTCAACAATTTTTTTCACGAGTATGAAGGATTTTATGAGTACCTTAAATTGAAAGGACAAGATGTTGAGTCACATGTTGGAATTGATGTTCTTATTGACAGCACAGTTGCAGCAGGTTTGTTTCGTTGTCCTTGTTTGTATATCTTTCACAAGCACGTGTAACATACTATATAAGTTTTCTATGAATTGGGATTGATGTTATCTGAAAATGGTTACATATGTTAAAACCTTCTAATCTGTATTATTCTCTATGTTGAAGACAATGAATTGGAAAATGATTCTGTAGGGAGTGCCGGGAATAAATATAAAATAGGAAACATGATAGAAGATTCTATGAGTAAAGTTGGAAGGAAAGGTGTTGTGACACTTGAAGAGGGAAAATGTTCAGAAAGTAATATGTATGTTGTAGAAGTAATGCAATTTGATTGTGGATATATTTCTCTGTACTTTGTGACAGGCAGTGAGAAGATGTATGCAGACTATGAGAATTCCAAGGTAATTGATGCAAATGAAGTTTCTTGTTTTTGTTGTTGTGTTGTTATTCATTAGTTGTCCTTGTAATGGAGAGTGAATGGATGAAATTAATAACTTTTTTTAATAGGACTCTCACAAGTGACAATCCTTAAACACCAAATAGACTTGGCATAAATGTTGGTGGAACTTTGATGTTTCTAGGTAGAAACCCTGTTATATCAAGGTTTCATAGCAAGTCTTCCTGATGCTTAAGCCTTTTTCTCATATAGTTGAGAAATTATTTCCCAATCACTTCCATACCAATATGCCCATGGCACATCCTCTTGGTTGATATTGTGTTGTGTTGGTTTGTAAGAAATTTTATAATATGTGCCTTATGTTATGATTGTGTGGTACTAATTAAATGATTTGAAAGAAAGATGAGCATAACTAAGAATAGGAACATGGTTGCTAAATTTCTATTATTTGTGCATGTTACTAATTAAATGATTTGAAAGAAAGATGAGCATAACTAAGAATAGGAACATGGTTGCTAAATTTCTATTATTTGTGCATGTTTTTTCATTCTAATGATTAGGAAATGAACTTGAATCTTTATTTCATATATACAAGCTTTTATTGGAAAATGTGCTGAAATTTAAAAAATAGTATGCATGTTATATTTTCTTTGTAGAATTATTTTCTTTTTTAATTCGTTGTTGTATGTGAAAGGTAAAATGACTAAAATCATGCCATGATCATTATGGTGACTCCTAGGGTTCAGTTCACCTTAATTCATCATAACTTTTTGAATATCTTCACACACACACACACACACACACACACACACACACACACACACACACACACATATATATATATATTGAAATGGTCCTTACACATTTCTTTTATCTTTTTTTGTACAAGAAACTATACTTCTCCTTTGATAAAGGGACACCACTAAGGTTATAGCGGTGGTTCACTCTAAATGAAGTGCTTGGATTAGTCCCAGGAGGTCATTATACTTATGGTTGGGGTAACTGTAGAGCTTGCAAATGGCACAAGGGTGAGAAGTCCAATAATGAGTGTAACATTCCAGTTTTATTGGAGCTCAATTTTGGTTGAGACTGTGAGGGCCACTAGCATTACTATCATTTCCCCCATGTGTTTAGCTCATTTTGATATATTTATGATGACAAATTTGTTCCCTTGTGTTATCTTTGTCTCAATCAATAAATCAAACTTTAGTTGCTTTAATAGTCTCTTTAGAATATGTAACTGTGTACTCTATCATTCAGTTTGTTGAAACTTACCTGAATTGAGATCTTAGTGAGAGTAACATAAATATGGACTATACATATCCATACCAGATGTTCAGTTTTTTCCTGGCCATGAAAGTAAACTTGAAGTGATCTAGTTGATAAACATGGAATAATGTTTTGGATTGTATCACCTTTGTTCAATTTGGTGTACATGCTCTAATTTAATATTTTTTTGGATTCCTCAGAGTGCGTCAAATGGATGAATTAGATGTTAGAAGAACTGAGGTATTAGGAAATTTGACAAAAAATATTCAGTGCAAAGTTCGTTCATATATTGCTTGGAAATAATTTCTTACTTTGCACAATGTTGCCATTGATCTTCAAGCCTTGTGGAGAGGTATTTCACGTTCATATATTTGTAGTGGAATTATTTCTTTTTTTCCATGTTAAATCTTGTTAAATTACTATGTACATTTTTCAGTTATTTGTTTTCTCTTTTTAGCGAGCAGCAAAATTTATTGCTTAACATGTGTTGTTTGTAGGGAACCTTACTTACAAGCTTTATAACAACATGAGGAGGGAGGCTTCTACAGTGCGGATACAGAAGCATGTGCATAGATATAAAGCTCAGAAAGCTCAGAAACACATGCAGTGAGGATACAGAAGCACATGTGCAGATAGAAGGCTCAAAAAGGGGGCCATTGAGTATGAACAGCCTATTGCTGAGGGTTTCAAGCTGCTAAGTATGATTTTGAATCTGTCGTGAGATCTAAGTATGGCTTGGAAGCCAAGTACAAGTGGGATGGTTTACCCATTATAATATTTTGAAAATTCATCGATGTACTAGATGATTTTCATGTAAAGTTATATAGAGATAGTTTTTGAGAAAAATCATATTTATTGTAGTACTTGAAATTTCATATAATATAATTTGTGCGTTTTAAAAGTTGTATGGTTGTTCTTTATATTATTTATAAGTGTTGTAATTAACTAATTAATGTGACATTGCATAATTTACATGTGTATTAGATGATGATAAATAATGTATGATTTTTTTTTAATTTAAACATAATATTATATTAAAAATTTATATTGATTAATAATGGACACCATTAAAACTACTAAAATATAATAACCACACATAAAAAAACTAAAAATGACTAAATTAGTGACCAATAAACGAGATTAATAAGCAAAATTTGCATATAAAATGACCAAAAATTGAGAGATACGTGACCAAACAATGAGATATAAATGACCAAACAAGGCCCAAAATTCACATATCAATGACCAAAAAACAATTTTGGTGGCTAATTGACGGTAATTTATTATGCAACCAAATTTGGTCATATTCTAGTTTGTCTTGTGATCATTAATTTTGGTCATAAATGTGGTCACATATTTGTTCATTGATTCAATTATATGACCAAATTAATGAACAAATATATGACCAAATTAATTACCAACTGACAAGCTATAAATGACCAAAATAAAAATGACCAATTTTGGTTGCATAATAAAAGATCATAAATTAGCCACTAGTGATCGCCAAACCAAAAGTGGTCATTGATATGCAGATTTTGGCCATTTTTTTTGTCATTAATCTCTCATTTTCAACTAGTGTCTTTAGTGTCTCTATTGCATACTTCCCTTTTCCTAGGGATATTTCATTTACATTTTGCCACACCTTCATGCCTAGAAAGTAGTGCATCATACCCAAGTCCTTCATCTCAAACTCGGCTGCAAGTATCCTTCTTGTAACTTTAATGAGTTCCTATTTTCTGTCAGGAACTAGTCATTGACATATAATAGGAGCATCACTGGTCTTCTTCCTTCAACCTTGAAGTAAAGGTTGGAATCCGCTTTAATCTCAGTAAATCCTGGAGCCATCAGTAAGTTGTCCATCCCATCATATCATGTCAAACCTCAAGATATTCTACAGTCACTCCCTTTGAAGTAGAGCATAATTCTCCCTCTGCCTCTCATACTCTATGTATTATATCCCAGAGTGACAAGTAGCTTCCTCTGCTACTAATATTCTATGTATCCATCTAGGTTCACTGAATACTAAGATCTTGAACCTTTTCAAAATTTGTTCTCACACCCATCTATGAGCTTGTAATCCTCTATAGGCTATCATCTTCAACCTTGTAGAAAAGGTTAAGATATTCATCTCTCTAGGTGATATTCAAGCTCCTCGTGTATGTGCTATCCCATGGGTGTTTTTTGAGCTTGTACAAGGCCTTCTTTCATTTGCACACATGATTCTGCATGTCATGTGTCTTAACTTCTAGTGGATGCAAATTTCTCTTCATAGTCTATGCCTTCTTTCTGTGAGAAGACTCATGCTATGAATCTGTCCTTATATCCCACGATGTTGTCATCTACTGCATGTTGGATCTTGCATATACATATGGAAGATACTACGGACTTCCCTTCAAGTCTCAATACCGCATCCTAGACATCATTCTTCATGAACTGGTACTCTCCTTCCCTTTCTTCTTGGCTATGTCTTCATAGCTGGAAGGTTCTGCATCAATGATGTCACTCAATAGTGTCACATAACTACACTATGTCTGAGACCTCTTTCTTTCTTCGAAGGTATCATCATATTATTTTTCATCTTGTATTATTTCTCGAACTGTCCTCACTTGTTCTTTGGAATAAATCTCATCCTTATTTTCTTGTAGGTGATTGTAAGCGATATTTCCTACAAGTCAAATGCATTAGTTATATGGTTAGAAACATTTCATAAGGCATATTCATAATGGAAAATTATTATGCATAAAGATATAATCATGCAACTATTTTAGCCAATACAACATTCATCCATATCTCACGGAAAATTTCTAGATGCCTTCCATCTGTAACATGACATCATTGAGATTGTGTACTAATACAATATGTTAGCAAAGATGCTTCATTCTAGATAAGTAGCAATGGAGAGTTGTATGGCACCATGAACTACTTACCCATCACATGCATATTGGTAGCATATTGTCATTAATGCAAATGATTCTATCATGTATAACACATCAACTGAATATAAACAAATGCATAACAAAACAATATCATGGAATGACAATTGAATACTTATCTCTATTTGTTTCGTGGGTAGACTCCTTCTTCAACCTTCAGCTTCATCATCTTATTCATTCATAAAAGCATCATTTCTTATCCAAATGCTAATATGGATAAGAGGTTCTTCAAGATTTGATTTCTTCATAATCCTCATCGCTTGAGGGATCTTCTTTGAATCTTGAGAGCTTGATCTTTAGCTACTCCCATCTTCTTTTCTCTTATTATGAGTTAAGCTTCTTCTCGTGTGCACTCTTCCCAGAGTCTGCTAAAGGTAATCACTTCCTTCTGGCACACATTCCTCGACTAAATGAACCCCATGATCTTGGGAGGCCATTCAAGGTGGTTATCCCAATTTCTGCATTCTCTACTTCTTCATCCACTACTTCAAGTTGTTCTTCCATTTGAGAGACCCTTGTAAAGTATGATTCTATGGTCTCTGCATTCTAGATCTTTACATTCTTCAACTGGTTTCACAAAGTCATCTTCTGATTTATGTTCTTCCCTTCAAATAGCTTGGTTAAGGAATCAAACATCTCTTTAGGTGGCTTTAGGGAGGACACCTATGGTATAAGATGATCCTTGATTAAATCAGCAATGATATTCTTGGCCTTGATCAAGTTCTCCTTGTGTAAGATCTTAGCCTCATCTCCCTCTGGAACTGGAACATCTCCATCTATGTAGGTGTCTAATTCATTTTCTTCAAGATCGAGTGAAAAATCATACTTCCATGCTTGAAATTTTTCAGCTTCACCAGTCTTGTCATCAACCATGTGTGATAGGTCATTTTGAAATGAGAACCTCAAATGTAAATAGAAAAAGATTAGGTTTTACCGATTTGAGGTGTCTGTCCTAGTTCCGGATCTAGCTGATCTAGGGTTTGTTAAAGAAACCCTAATTTTCAAAACTTGTAATATTTTTTATATTATTGGATAGAAATATTGGCCTCCTCAAGGTGATCTATCCAATGTACTCCTTTTCTGAAAACAATGGAGGGAAGCTCCCATAACATGAAGCCCTAGTTTCCCAATTTCTTCTGTTGAAATGTCTGATATTGTTTCTACAGTATATCTGAAAGTACTACTACCCTATGTCTTAAATTTCATACTGGAGTAGCCTCGTCTATCCTCTTTCCAACACCATAATTTTTAGTAGAATTAGTTTTACCAATTTGGATTTATGATATTTTTCCAAAGGTGACTTATTTCAGGACTGTTCAACATAGTGAACTCGTACAAACTTCCATGTGTCACTATTTCATCATCAGGGTCTAAAACGTTTACCACAAAAATTAAATCCCATTCCCTATCTAGAAAATATTGTCAAATTACATTTGGACCTTCATAGCCTGAGATATAGTAATTATCCCTAGGTGTCATGTTCAGGGATGAATCTTCGAAGAGGCTGAAACCCTGATTTGGAGGAATCATATCTCCCAAAATATAGCGAATCTGAAGCTGAAATTTTTACATAGTGTTTAGAACAAAATTTGATTTGGAATTTAAAAATTTTAGCTTCTAATCCTTATCCAATATCGATATATAGCGAATGTACCAAAACTACCATTTTTAGTATTTTAGGGTTTTTCAAGTCTGGGGTCAAATAAGGGTTTGACTTTCCTGTAGTTTTACCCATCCAAAAAATTCAACCTTGGTATCTAAATATTGATTTTGAGGAGGAGAGAAATCCTATGTTGGGATCACTCAAAAATTCCACTTCTGTGAAAATCCCTAATTGTCGCTACAGTGAGAGGTAAAAAACTGAAAATGCTTGGAATCAAATCCTGCTTCGACACAAAGATGTGCCCTTCAGTGGAGAGTTATCCTAGCCTCTTTTTTGCTGATGATATGTGCATAGAGACCCAAAAAGTAAGAATCCCTAGCTTCTGCAGCTGCATAGTGTCTTCTCCTAATGTTAGCTCTAATTCCATGTTATATTTTTATCATTTAAGCAATATGATCTTAGGATCTTATCTGAGAGAATAACATGCACAAAAATCAATCACAAGAGATAATATACACAAAGATTTTACTTGGGGAAACCATAAAGGAGAAAACCTCAGAACATCCTCAGAGATATAATGAGCACCAATGGCAACAGTAAAACGCAAAGACAAAAAGATGATCTCCAACAATTGTTCTCTCTCTCATTTGAGCGAGATTTTTCTCTCTCACCTATGCATTATATCTGTTTGAGTGTGTGTGACAAATAGAGAGGCTCACTCTCTATTTATACTAATTTCCTACTTAACAATTACTTACCAGGGCAAATTCACTAGGAGAGTCTAATAACCCTAATTCCCCTCAACTGTGGGGACTTTTCCCCCGTGATCAACAAGGAGATTAACCTCAACTCAATTGTGGGGACTATTGCTGTGACTTACAATGGAGGGTTAACTTCATTGAATTTACATGAATTCATTATATTAATGACTCTCTCAATAGGAACATCGGGGTACAATGAAATACAAATTATTCTCCCAATAGGAACATTGGGGTACAATGAAATACAAATTATTCTCCCAAGAGGGACATTGGGGTACAATATAATATATACAAGTGAATACATTCTGATGTTACTAATACATCAACAATAAGAAAAAAATTATTCTTCCAGTTCATGTTCTTGGAATAAGTTTGGATATACCTCTAGCATATTACTTTCCAGCTCCCAAGTAGCTTCTTCTGGACTAAAATGCTTCCATTGCACCTTCACTTGTTTGATGGTACGATTCCAGAGTAAAAGTTCTCTCATGTGGAGAATGCACTCCAACCCCAATTGGAACTCTCCTTTTGGTTCCACTTGGATTACATTCCAATCAATCACATGAGAATCATCATGAACACATATTTTAAATATAGAAACATGAAACACATTATGCACTTTAATATTGAGTGGTAGGGCTAACTGGTACACAACCAGTTGTACTTTAGCTAAAATTTCAAATGGCCTGCAAAAGCTAGGTGCAAATTTTGAATACTTTCCCAATCTCAAGGAACTTTTCTTGGGATTTACC
The DNA here is from genome assembly GCA_001517045.1 of Pseudotsuga menziesii. Lineage (NCBI taxonomy): Eukaryota > Viridiplantae > Streptophyta > Pinopsida > Pinales > Pinaceae > Pseudotsuga > Pseudotsuga menziesii. The sequence continues at coordinate 199,579 of LPNX010803508.1, forward strand.
TTTATATACACATGATCACCCACATGGAACTCTCTAGGAGTTTTTTTTAAATCAACATAACTTTCCTGCCTGTCTTGGGAATCCTTCAAATTTTGTTGTACCTGTTTCACGGTTAGTTCCATATATTTTAATAAATCATGTACTAACATTAATATATCAACTGAGTTGGTCCATGAGATTGGAGTATTACACTTATGCCCATATAATAATTCAAATGTACTCATACCTACAGAAACTTGAAAATTATTATTATATGCAAATTCTACTAAGTATAGGTAATCTTCCCACTTACCTGGTTAGTCCATGATATACATCCTTAGCATGTCCTCTAAGAATTTATCTACTCTTTCAGTCTACCAATCCATTTGTGGATGATATGCAGTGCTGAAATTTAACTGTGCCCAAAACTTTAAACAAGGATTTCCAGAAGTTTCCTGTAAATTTTGTGTTTCTATTCGAGACTATTACTTTCGGTACACTGTGTATCTTGAATATATATTTTATGAAAATATCTGCAATGTTAATAGATTTATTGGTATATTTAGTAGGAATAAAATGAGAAACCTTACTTAATTTGTCATTTAATACCATTATTGAATCATGCTGTCGAAAATTCTTCAGTAGGCCCGTTATGAAATCCATACTAATTGTCTCCCACTTTCATTCACGGGGTCTTCACTTGTTAAACAATATCATATCATGTTAGTTCATATTGTGGGTTTTAAAATTATCAAAAATTGAACCAATATATTGCAGGCATTAGGGGGATGAGGGGTTTAAGGTGGGGGTGGGTAGGGTGGTTTATAAGGATTGAGGTATAAAAATGGGTTGGGAGGAGGTTTTAAGTATTGGGAGGGGGTTTCAACAAAAATAGTTTGGGTCAATATTTCTAGAAATTAAGGGTATTCTTTAATATCCCACGATCGTACGTGCTATGTGAGAGGTTCACTAAGTGAAGTCCCTGTGCTTTCATTCTAGAATGGGTAGTGGTTGTAACAGTTCTACTAGATGTTGATGTTCTCCTTTGACTTGCTGACATTCTATGCAGTGAGCTAAGTATTCATCCACCTATTTCTTTCTTGTTTTCTAGAAGAAATACTTTCTAATCATAGTGATCATTTTCTGGTATCTAGGATGCCCTGAATATGGTCTTTTATGTAGCTCATTCATGACCATAATTTTAATTTCTGTTACGTTGGGTATGTACAACCTGTTTTTATGAAGCAACAGTCCTTGTTTGTTTAGGCTGAAATATGTTTTTACTTGATTTTGCTCATTTTTAGTAGTCTTTTCTTTTAAAATATGATATTCTCTATCTGAATTTTCAGCGCTTAGAATCTGATTTTCCAGATAAGATTCGTAGCTGCTTCTTACAAATAATAAATTTGCATGATGACTTAGAGCATCTACCACTTTATTTTCTTTTCCTTTTATATGTTTGATTTCAAAATCATATTCGCTTAAAAAGGACAACCATCTGGCCTATATTGCATTCAAATTATGTTGGTCAAATAATTAGTAGGCCCATTATGAAATCCATACTAATTGTCTCCCACTTCCATTTTGGAATGGGTAGTGGCTGTAATAGTCTTGTTGGATGTTGATGTTCTGCTTTGACTTGCTGACATTCTATGTAGTGAGCTAAGTATTTATCCACGTCTTTCTTTCTTTTTTTATAGAAGAAATCCTTTCTGATCATAGTGATCATTTACTGGTATCTAGGATGCCCTGAATAAGGTCTTTAGGGTAGCTCATTCATGAATATAATTTTAATTTATGTTACGTTGGGTATGTACAACCTGTTTTTATGAAGCAACAGTCCTTCTTTGTTTAGGCTGAAATCTGTTTTTACTTGATTTTGCTCATTTTTAGTAGTCTTTTCTTTTAAAATATGATATTCTCTATTTGAATTTTCAGTGCTTAGAATCTAATTTTCCAGATAAGATTCGTAGCTACTGCTTGCAAATAATAAATTTGCATGACGAGTTAGAGAATCTACCACTTTATTTTCTTTTCCTTTTATATGTTTGATTTCGAAATCATATTCACCTAAAAAGAACAACCATCTTGACTATCTTGCATTCAAATTATGTTGGTCAAATAATTATTTAAGACTTATGTTATCTAACATAAGTAGAATTTTTCCTCCAATTAGGTAATGCCTCCACATTTTTAAGGCATGAATTATGGCAGCAAGTTCTAAATCGTGTGTTGCATAGTTTTTCTCATGTTCATTTAATTTCCTAGATTCATATGCCACAACATAATTTTCTTGTAATAAAACTCCCTCTAGCCCTTCATTGCAAGTGTCAGTACACACGATGAAATTCTTAAATGGATCATCAATATTTAAGATCTGGGCAGTAGTTAATAGGTGTTTTATTTTGTTAAAGATTTCAATCCATATTTCAGTCCATTCAAACTTTTTACCTTTCTTTTGTAAATAAGTTATGGGGTAGGCAATCTTAGAGAATCCTTCTATGAAATTTCGGTAGTATCTGGTAATTCCCATAAATGATATGATGTGGGTTACATTTTTAGGAACCGACCATTCCATGATGGCATTTATTTTGTCTAGATTGATTGAGATTCCATCCTTGGACACTACGTGTCTGATACTAAATCTTAATTTTAAAGAAATCAAATTTACTGAATTTTTTGTAAAATTGTTGTTCTCTTAGTACTTTAAATACTATTCTTAAATGTTCCTTATGTTCTTATTCATTTTTAGAGTAGATTTGTATGTTGTCGATGAAGACAACGACAAACTTATCTAGGTAATTGTTTAATATGTTGTTCAATAAACAAATTAATGTGGGAGGTGCATTTGTCATCCCAAAAGGAAATATGAAAAACTCATAATGATCGTAACAGGTCCTTAATGTTGTTTTAAATATATCTTTGTCTCTTATATGAACTTGATGATAAGCCGACCTTAAGTCTAACTTTGAAAAGATAGTTTCTCTACAGAATTGATCGAATAGATCATATATCCGGGGTAGTGGATATGAGTTCTTAATTGTCATTTTATTTAACTATCAGTAATCTATACATAATCTAAATGTTATTTCCTTCTTTTTCACAAACAAGATCGGTGATTCCTAGGGAGAGACACTAGGTCGAATGTACTTTTTATCAATTAATTCTTGTAGTTGTGATTTCAGATTTGTTAGTTCTGTTATATTCATTCAAAATGGAGCTCTTAATGCTAGTACAATTATGGGTATCAGATCGATCATGAAGTTAATGTCTCTTTTCAGAGGAAGTCTAGGGACTTCTTCCCTAAATATGTCTTCAAACTCCTTCAAGACTCCTATGTCTTCTAGTTTGAGTTTGTTATCATTTCCATTATCATTCATTATATACACTGTGAACACTTTGCATCCTTTTCTTTTTGATATTTTCATTTTCAATGCAAATATTTCTCTAATGGTAACCTTCCGAGCGATTCATTTTACTTTTATATTATCTCGATTATCGTGAGTACATGTAAAGGTTTTATCAAAACAATTTAATACCATTTTATGTTCTTCTAGCCAATCCATTCCTATTAATAAACCATAGGATCCTAATAGAAGAATTTTTACATCAACATGCATAAGGAAATCATTCATCATCAAATTACAATTTGTAACAAGACTAGTAATTTTATGTTTTGTACCTGTGGTTAACTATACCATCCATGACTTGTCAAACTTTTTAGGTACCAAATTTCATAAATCAACTATTATAGGTGATATATAGCTTAGGCTTGCGCCTAGATCAATTAAAATAGAGATAGGTTGATTGTTTACCATACCTTCAATTTCAACCATAGAAGTATGGTGGTATTCTTGTTGATTTTCCAATGCAACACAGATTCCGGCCATTTTCCTTACCATATCCCCAACTATAACCGCTTCTTGGAGAGAATGAACATTAATTTTTTTTTCTTACTAGAAAATATTTAAAGTAGTGTGACCCTCCACACTGCCAACATTTTAAGGGATCTTTTTGTGCCAGATTCTTATTAACGAAATTAGAAGGTTCTTTTATTGCATAATTTTTTGGTTTAAAGCTTTTTTAATTATTACCTTGATATCCCCTATAGTTATTTCCTCTCTTTTAATGGAACTTATTCTGCGTATTTCTAGGGTCAAAATTATTTGGCCTTTTATTCTTCAAAGCTAGTACATTTTCCCTTTTATTCTTATTTTGCTCGTAACATAAATTTTCCTTCTTCATTGCTTCCTTTAGCATCTTTGGATTTTCATACTCAATTTGTTCTTTGAACATGATGGGAAAACAACTGAGGAACTGTTGTATTTTAGGTTTCTTGTCAATTATATAAGGGACATAGCGAAGTAGACTTAAGATCTTACTATATATTTCTTTCATCACCATGTCTCCTATCCTTAGTTCATAAAATTATTTTTCCTTATCTTCATAGTATTGTTCTAATAAATAATTTCTTTTAAATAGATTTTTAAATGTTTTACAAGTTACATATATTTCTTTTATCCCCTTAACCTTCTCTATGTCTTACCACCATATATCTACTTTTCCAATCATATTATAGATGCCCATTTTATCCTTTAATTCATTAGAGTAGTTGTATATCTGAAAATACTTTTTTCATTCTGAACAATCAGGCTTCTACCTCTTCTCCCTTCTCAATTTTCCCATTAAACATTGATGGTTTAATTTTCTTAAACTCCCCAAAGATCTCCTCATAGGTTCTGTATTTCTTTTTCTTTTTGTTATCGTCAATGCTTTTGCTTGACTCTTGTTGTTTTTTATGACATTTAACTAACTCTTGACTGTGAGTTTTAGTTTTATAGATGCAAAATCCCAGCTTTCTGCCCTTACATTTGTATGATGTATTTTTAGGAATTTCTTTTTCAGATTCCTTGTTTCTGTCTTTTTCATCATTATGAATCTTATCTAATAGAATAGCATTTATTTCTCTTCGGTCCTTTAGAATTCGCTCGTATCTTCTTTAAATTTTCTCAGTTTAGACCTTACCTCTTTGACAGTTCATTTTAGTTCATATTTATTATCTTGACTGTCGTTCAAGTTTACCCAAATTTCCCCATCCCTTAAGTTACCATGTTTGTTATTTAAAGGATTTTTTGGGTGATGTTCCTCTTCTATAGACATCTCTACATCTGCCATGTTTCCTACAAAATATAGTTATTCTTCTCTTTTGTTGTTTGTCAGAGAAGTTCACAAAAATAAAATAGAAGTTAGTTTTATGTTTTCTATAGTAGTTCTAGTGTTGAGCAAATTCAGGCCTAGTGTTGTAACCATACTTTGATACCATTATGTAACACACCTAAAAATCGTATGATTTTTTTTACATGCATTATTTTATATTTACTTAGAAGAATCCTTCGTCTTATTGCTTCTAGTTTTAATATCGTGGCCATGTTGGTTATGACAGGTTTACTGATGCTTACGATGGCTAGTTCCTCCCGAAACCTTTATGAACGTTCATGGAAGTGATCTACTTTGTTTACCTATTCTTTATTTATTTTCATTATACTTTCAAGGCTTGGGCCTTAACATAGTTTACACTATGTATGTAAATACCTTCCCCTAAGCATGAGAGGATTAGGTTTTGTAAGCGTATGGTCCTCCATACGGAAACCTCTTAATATGAATCAAAAGTGAGGGTCTACTTACTTATGAAATGGGATGGAGGCACGTGTTTTTTCCTTAATGTAATTCTTTATGATCCTACATGTGTTGCTTTTGATGCATCTCTTTATAGTCCTTTATGTGCATGAGTAAATACTATCTCATATAAATTTGCCATGGTTTATAGTGTAATAAATAATGACCTATAATTATGCATCCAATATGATTTTAATATGGTCATATGGTTTTAAATGTTTTGTTCCTAGTTCTCTATTATGAGTAAAACCTTCCCCAATACCTTATCCTAACCCAAGGCTAAGGTATAAGTTATAATTTAGCATGGAAGGGGTATTATCCATATCCCACAGTATCATTATGTCCCTTAATAAATTTCACGAAGGTTGTAGCAAGTGTAGATGATGCATGGTGTGCTTTCGATGTGAGGTTTGATTGGACATGTTTTAAGGTTGATATAATTTATAATCCGATGATCCAAGGCATAGGTTAAGTGATTGGCATTTAAACATAATCTATGGTTGAATTTGCAATGATTTAGGTGGTAATGATTTCAGCCATGCAATTAAGTGTGTACCTTTGGTTGACATTTAAATATGTCTTGTCTGCGAGTTGGCAGCATAGCCAGGACTATCCATGGTGTGCTTTTGATGCAAGGTTTAATTGGACATTTTTTAATGTTGATATAATTTATAATCCGATGATCCAAGGCATAGGTTAAGTGATTGGAATTTAAACATAATCTATGGTTGGATTTGCAATGGTTTAGGTGGTAATGATTTCAGACATCCAATTAAGTTTGTACCTTCGGTTGACATTTCAATATGTCTTGGCTACGAGTTAGCAGCATAGCCATGACTACTAGGCAGTACGAGATTTAATCCCTTCCCTACTCCTGGATGGTGATATCGTTACACTTTGGCAGGGTTTGTAAAAATTCATTATTATGTCATTATCCCACATTTGTGATATTGTTTGGTTAGAGAATGGTTGAGGTCGAGCTCTGCTCGCATAGAACTTGATTTGGTTTGATGTGTACAAGGAATTGGCTTGATCCGTTCTTACTATGTTAATGGATTTGTTTGAGGTACTGTTTTCAAAAGCTTCTTCAACCACCTACCTCCCAATGCTGGAGCTTTGACGAGACTACCAACGTATCTACCATGCGGCCAGACTGTTTTGAAACGTGAGTAAAACCTCTTACTTAACCTTGTTCTTTGGAAGGGATAATTTTATTTTCATTTACCGATATGTTGTTTAGTGGTTTTAGGTTATGGAGGTATAAGGGTGATTGAAGGGGCTGACCCCTAGCCCTTGTTTCCAAATTCCATGGTAAGTCTTCAAACATTGATAGGTTAATACAGGGTTTTTACACAATCATTATGAAGAGAGCACTGTCTGCGAAAGGAATCATTAATGGTTTGACACTAGATAAGTAGGAAACAGGGTCATCTCCTCCTAGGACTGTGTTTCCAAATGCCCAGGTAAATCCCTTGAAAAAAAAATTCCTTTGTTTAGTTTTACCCAGATTTATCATACAATTAATACTCTAGTTTAACATTGTTGCAGGTGGAGCTAAAAAAGGGCATGGAAATAAGGGTGAAGGCTATCATTAAAAAATATAAGTTTCTTTCAAAATACATAATAGGGGTAGGAAGCCCTTAGGGTTTAATCTGAAATGTAGAGGCCTTACGACCATTTTATCTCTGTCATTGTCATTGATGTATTTATCGTTTTCAGTTTTTCTTGTGTAAAATATTGCAAAACAGATGGGCTTGGCCCTAGATACTGTTGTTAATATTTTAAGCCTATGTAATGCTATTTTGACTTACAGCATCCATCCTTGATGGTCTTACGGTCGTGTGACATAATGGTTCATAAAACAAAATTTGTTTTAATTACTACTTTCGCTATAAATTTTTTCCATCTATAATGTGAATGTAAACTTGTGTAAGATTTAATGGTGGCCAAGGAGTGGGATTACGGACATCTTGCATGCAGTATTAATTCTTGAATATTTTTTTTATCCCATAGGTTCTATGATTGTTTGGAAAAAGATGAGAATCGTTGGTTTGTAGGTAGTGGCATCCATTTGACATTGGCTTACAACCATACTATGTGTTTGGTTATGTCATAATGTTAATGGTTTTATACATGCAATTAGGTTTTTGTTTACATTAGTTTTTATGTGTTTAAGTAAAATTTCATTATGGGACTCGATCCCATGATCTCAGTAAGTAATAATATCTAGCATATATTTGATCGAGGCTTTTCCTTTGTATAAACTAGGGTATGGTATTATACTGATTACACCTTTATTTAAAACACAGGTGAGTGCTTGAAAGTTATAAAAAAAATTTAATGATACCATACCTCGATTTGACTTAAGGTAGCCACGATGTGGACTTACCTACGATACCAAATTTATTGTCGTTATAATAGATGTGATAGCTAGTTTATCAGATAGTTGTAGATTTGATTTAGATTATTTTCCTTTTATCTAAATCCTTCTAGTGTGTCACATGCCCCAATTTTTTAAAATACTATTATCTTATTTTGATTTTATTCCAAGACCTTATGTTAAATTTAATGCTGAGTTGAAACTGATGACTCAACAGATTCAAAGATGTGGAATGTAATTATGAATATTTTAATTTTTAATAAATAAAAGTGGAGACAACAACTTGGGAGAGCTATTAAAAAGAGTGTTACTAGTCAAGTTGGTGGAGGGAACTAGGTGGAGAGCAAAAAGACAAGTTGCAGCATCCACAAACACTTCCTATGTTGCAGGTGGCAACCTCCCTACATTTGGGGTCATGATCCCCCAAGAAAGTGGGATCGGAGTAGGTGGCTCAATTAATGACAACTAACCAAAAAAGACCTAGGCAATCTTAATAAAAATACCCAATGTAGAGAGCTAAGGCTGCTCATTCCAAGAGAAGAATCATTCAGGTGAATGCACTTCAAGGAATTCATTGGGAAGGGAAATTTTGAGGATGGTTTTGAGGGGTGAACCGCAGGAAGGTGATCTAGTATAGTCTTGCAGCTAAAAGATCTTGCTGTAGTGTGCAAAGTTGGTATTGAGTCTCAGGACTAGTACTTTGTTGTTTGCTCCACCTAGTTCCAACCAAGGAGACCAAAACAAGCTCAGGGGTCCTAAGAATTCACTGTTTGAGCGCTTTCTAGGAATTGGTAGGGAGGAATGGCCTCCTATTGTTGTTGTCATCTAGGTTTAAAAACAGGTTCCATTATCTTTTAATTTCTGTGTTATAGTTTATATCTGTGTGTGAACAAATAATGAATGATTATAGGTTATGCTGTAAATTGTTAAGTTGAAATTTCTTAGTTGTTTCAAATTTGAATCTGTACTTTGATGGATGATAAATCCTACCTATGTTTTTCCCCATATTGAGTAATCCAGAGCGTTCTCTAGCACAGGTAGTGTGTTTAAATGAATGAAGTAATGATAGGAATATGAATCAATATAATACTTATATTTTTCATAGTATTGAAATGTTTTCCTTCAGTAGATAGTTGTTTTCTAGAAAGATTATTACTCTGTTTTGTAGAGATGTTGTCAGAACTACACTGTGTAATTACAATATTAGAAAATAACAAGAATCATATTATTTACTGATAGTAGTATGTTTAAGTATATAATTCATTCTTCTACACAGTATCTACTTCTATAAATTGTACATTTATACTGAAATAGAAGAACTAGTATTACTAGATGAATGTTTAGGTTTATCATCTATGTTAAGAAAATATGTAAAAATAATATGGATAGTTTATTGCTTTCCCATTAGTGCTAACTAATTTACCTGCAACTATCTGAACTCTAAATAAGAACTTGATAAATATTACAGTATTCTTTTCTTAGTATTAATAATTAAAGGACAGTAGTAACCTATGCTTAAGTTATTATTAATAAGAAACTGTCCGTATACACTTATAGACAGTATAAATGTAAAGAGTATTAACAAATAGGAAAGTTCTTATTCTCTTTCAGCAAGCTTACAAAGATAATTTTATTAAATAAACACAATTACTATAGACTGCTCTCAGTCTTATTTAATATATATAAATACCAACATAAACTTAAGTGGATACATTATTCATAGATAATAATATTATTAACAATAAACAATGAGGTTTATAAATTATTAATTCTTGAAAAACAAACTGAAGAAAACTATGTGACAATAATTGAATTAACAAAGTAATACTACAGAAATTAATACTCTATAAAAGTTAAATAGGATAAACTCTAGCTCATATTCTGAGTGTAATCTATTTGTATTTTTTATATACTGTAGTAACCTAGGTTAAACATAAGTTAGTTCTTTTAAAAACTATTAAAGAACCAACTAAAAATTTTATACACAGAAATGAATTACATTACTGAGCAACATGTATAAATGTATTTATAACAGAAACCATGCTTTTATTCTACTAACATCATGCATTTATAGAAATAAATGTTAGGGTTAAACCCTTAAATTTATTCATTTACAAGTACCAAAACATTAAAACCTAATTTACATAAATTATGTAACCATTAATAACTAGGTTAAAATAAATTATCCGCAGTCCTTTGAAGGACAAATATTAATTTACTCACAGTCCTTTAAGGACAAATAGAATAAAATAGAAAAACTGTATAATTATTATAACAAGAATAATATATATCAAAACAATGGTTTTTACAAGTCAAACCCTAATCTATAACTTCAATCAAAACAAACAAGATTTAAGTTACGGCTGTAAGTATCAGCCTTAAATTTTTAGTTATAAACCCTTACAGAGTACTCAACTGAGTATAAACTTCATTATATTCAAGAAGGGTAAAAATCCTAGAATTTCACAGAGTATAGTATAGACTTCTGTCAACCAAAACGGGTTTCACAACAGTATTGTCAATACAAAAACTAAAAACTTAAACCCGGCCATAAAGCCAAAGCTTCAACTAATTACAATGCTCAATATAAACCGAGTCTACCCTAGCGAGGGTTTGATTCTAAATATTACAACATTAACCTGTAGAAACAACAACACAGCAACATAACTCATGGAGAGACGAGGGAGAGTTTTCCAAAAGCTTGGACGATTCCATCGACCACCCTAACTCTAGTAGAGTGAAAAATCCAACACTCAGACCACGGGGCTTACCCGAAAATGAATCATGAGCCACGACCATTGTTGGTGTTTGTCTTTTTCTCATTGTAAAATCTTTACGATGGTGAGAACTTGCAAGCAAGGTATTAAGAACTCTGTCAGTTAAACAATGCTTATATAAACCTCAGTAACAACAAAGTAAATTTAGCAATGAAGTTTTTGGAACTCAATTTATTATTACCTATCAGAAGAGAATGATGAGCAGCCTCAATGAAGCACTGTCACCTATAGGCTTTGCCTTCTTAAAAAATTGACAGCATGCAAGGGTATCTCTCACACAACGATGAGCCATGACAACAGTAACCAGTAACTAAAGCAGACACCAAGCTACGAAGACAGCGAATGGGAGATTTCACAGGCAGCGAGCCAAGGGTAACGGACATCTCCATTATGTGCAGAGTGAGAACCTAGCCATGTACAATGGCATTAAAAATCACACACTAATAACATTTGTAGTATTACATCAAGGCTCAAGAGAACCATAGAGAAGAAGAACGATGACCACCATGGAAAGGCCAAGCCGAGCAGCCTCAAGGGCTAGTACAAACTGCGGAGAAACAATGATAAGGGTTAGGTCACAAGCAGTGTTTTATATCCTCAACACTCTATCAGGAGACGACCACGTGGTCCCCTAATCAAACATGCAATGGGTTGAAGACTATGGTGCCTGCGTAGAACCAAACCAATTATTTACTCATTGGAATGTGGAATAACCATATCATTAACCCAATAATTGTCATGCTTTCCAATGTTAACTTGCACCATATCATTTGCTAGTGTAAGGTTAAAATATCAACAATTTTGGGTACGTCGGTCTATCATGGATTGTTATTTCCAAACCTTAGTTTATGCCCCTAATCATTCATTGCATAATACTCATTCCACTATCATCATCATGTTATTATTTTTATAATATCAAGTTTGCATTTTGATTGGTTGCATATCTCTCCTCTAAACATGGTTGTTATAATAAAATAGAAATTCAATAATTCATGTCTTATTTATAGATAAAGATAAATGTTTTATGTCTTATTTATAAATAGAGATCATTGTTTATATCCTTACCATAGACAAGAGATCAAATACTTTATGGGAGAACTCATGCTAATCACCAATCAACTATAATTTCTTTTGTACAAGATTATAATTTATAAATGGTAAATCTCTTATACAAAGGCTTCACAAGTTATAATTATTAAATGCCATAATATAATAAGTTGGAGGATCATAAACTCTAATCTTAACATATTTATAACCTGGAGCTAGATTTATATGAAGTGACTTTTTAACAAATAAAATATGCATGTTTACCAGTCACTTAAGAATTGATAACTCTTTGATAGTAGAACTATGAAGGGGACAAACGTTTCATAAGAACACTTTTATGTAATTATGTTGCACAGTTCATAGCGACATTATGTTGATGAATTTTGAGTTACGACTCAAATTGGAAATTACTAAAAGATTCACCAAGTCAAATGGGTAATAAGTAGTTATAAAACTAAACAAGATAACTATAATAGGAATGAATCTTTTGAGTCCAAAAGTTATTAGAACCTCAGGGTTTAATATGAAAATTAAAGTATAGGTAAAACAATGATCTTATGAAGGAAGGCTTGATGGCTTGTGGCTTATACAATCAAACTTATACTGTCCAAGTTTATCAGACTATAAGTTTTATTGCAGAAGCTAATCGTGGGATAATTGTTACTTAGTCAAGATAATGTACTATTACTTAAAGGCTGATAAAAAAAATCATTATAACATTACAAATTACATAGACAAAAGTAGAAATACTTTGTAACTAAGATTCTAAATCTGAAAGTCACATACATATCTTATTGTCGTTACTTACTTCTGAATGTGACTACTAGAAAAATTGAAGAAAACCAAATGATTTTACCTTACAGGAGTTGTCTAGAGTTTAGCAGCTTAATTACTAAGATTTTAAATTGTAAATAAAATACTGCTAACACTTTAAAGAACTTTTAATATGTACTCATTCGATCATACCTGTAAACCTGTAAGAATCAGTATTCATCTGCGTTAGCACGATTACTAAGTAAGCCCCGGATTCAAAAGTAGATTCCACCTACTTGACATGAAAAGGCTAATCAGAAAAATGAAGTAAAACAGCACGCAAGAAGACTTTATTCTTGTTACAAAAATGAACTATTAAGTTATTAAATTGGAGTTTAGTGAAACTAATTACTTGGCTATTTCTTTTCATGCAAATCGTTAGCTGTTAGTAGACCGGAGGATTTAGCATTTATTGTTATCTCAAAATTTTAAATTTTTGTGAAAATTTGGGGTTTTGACATGTGGTATCAGAGCATAAGGTTCAAACACTAGACCTTGATGAATCCCAACTAGCTTTCATAAAACAATAAATTAATTTTTTATGCTAATGTATTTTATTTTTAAATGTTATTCAACAGAAAACTGTCTTTTTCTAATGTTTAACAGGCAGGTATGGAAAGGATGGAAGAGTATGCACAGGAGGAGTCTCCAGCTACAGAAATAGGAAAATTACCTAAAGTTCCTATACTAGAGTATTTAACTACAAATTCCTCAAAGTTGTTACAGACTGTAAAAGATTTAAAAACTGAAATGGAATTTGTACAGCGAGAGAATGAAAGGATTCTGAGGGCTCAAGAAGAGCTGAATCAGATCCTAATGGAAAAGTTTCAAACTAAGGATAGGGGTAGAATGTCATAATCTAAATATGCCAGTCATCAATGAAAATCTAAAAAAATGAAGCATACAAAAACTAAAAGTAGTTCGTCTTCGGAAGTGTTTGGTGAACAACAAAATTTCCATACTACTAGTGACAGTAGTGATGATAATCTGTATGCTAAGAAGAGGAAATACAAACCTTACGAGGAAATTTTTGGGGAATTCAAAAAGATAAAACCACCAACTTTTAATGGAGAGACTGAGAAGGGGGACAAAGCTGAATCCTGGTTATCTGGGATGAAGAAGTACTTCCAAATATATAATTATTCTAACCAGTTAAAGGCTAGAATGGCTATATACACTAGTGGAAAATGAGAGATTAGTGAACAAAAAAATGACCAAAATCCTCATATCAATGACCACTTTTGGTTTGGTGATCGCTGGTGGCTAATTTGTGGTCTTTTATTACATGACCAAAATTGGTCATTTTTATTTTGGTCATTTATAGCTTGTCGGTTGGTCATTAATTTGGTCATATATTTGGTCATTAATTTGGTCATATATTTGAATCAATGACCAAATATATGACCACATTTGTGACCAAAATAATGATCACATGACAAGCTAGAATATGACCAAATTTGGTCGGGTAATAAAAGACCATAAATTAGCCACCAAAACTGATTTTTGGTCATTGATATGCGAATTTTGGTCATTTTTCTGGTCATTTGTATTTCATTGTTTGGTCCTGTATCTCTCAATTATTGGTCATTTTATTTGCAAATTTTGGTCATTAATCTCATTTATTGGTCACTAATTTAGTCATTTTTGGTCTCTTTATGTATGGTCATTATATTTTAGTAGTTTGAATGGTGTCCATTATTAATCAATATAAATTTTTAATATGATATTATGTTTAAATTAAAAAAAAGAATCATACATTTATTCTCATCTAATACACATGCGAATTATGCAGTCACATTATAATTAATTATAACACTTTCAAATAAAATCTAATACACATGTAAATCATGTAATGTCATATTAATTAGTTTTCAAAGGAAAAAATACCAGCCTTTGTTATTCAAAAGAATCAAAAGACATCATTTACATAGCATCAAATGTCTGAGCATAATCAGCAATCAGAGCATCACAAAATAACAAATGTAATCATGCGAACTGCTGCATCCATATAGAAGGAACTAAAGTCTGATCATAGCAGAATTTTCTCATCATCCCTGTTATAACTGGTCAGATAATACTGAGAGTATCGGAGGTGATCAACAATCAGATAATCCGGACCAATACTTGCTAGCAAAGTGGACTCAAACCAAGACAAGAACAATAAAATGCATACACTACTTCATGTATGCATCATCATCATCAACATCAGTTTGTGTAGCAAACGGATCTGTGGTTCCTTCACTGACTGTAGTAGTAGCTGCTCGATCTGTGAATCGGAATTCCGACCCAAAACCTCGAAACTGCTGTAAAGTTTGAGCAAATGCTTGATATTTACGTATTTCTACATCACTAACACTCCTTCGAGCATATTTCATTGATTCCTCAAAATGAGCTGCCTTTATTTCTGCAACTTCAGTTTCATCCTCATCCATGGCTTTAGGTTTTTCTTTTCTTTTCTTTTCTTTTTCAATGTCCTACATACGACAGAAGAGCAAAATTCATTCAAATATTGCAAGGCACTGATAATTAAAGCAAAGATTTTGCATTTTCTTGCTTTCCAAAAGTACCCTAAGGAAAAATATTAATGTACAAAATTGATCATCATATATTGGAACATGAATTGCTCAACATCTTCCAAGCAGGAAGGTCTACAGATGTTAAGACATGCTTACCATTTCAATGTGCTCTCTAATAGCATACTTGCAAGCACGCTGGCAAATTTCAGTAATATCAGCTCCACTAAATCCTTCTGTGTATTGAGCAAGAGTTACAATTTCAACATCCTTTGCAATAGGCGACTTCTGCAAACATGCTTTAAAGATATGAAAGCGGGAAGCTTCATCAGGTAAAGGTATGTATATTAACTGATCAAGGCAACCGGGTCGTAATAAAGCCGAATCAATAATGTCAGGTCGATTTGTAGCCCCAATAATGAAAACAGTTTTCTTGGCAGTCATGCCATCCATCTCAGTCAGCAACTGATTCAAAACTCTGTCTGCCGCACCCCCAGCATCTCCCCCACTACTACCAAGCTACACAGCTCAACGAGCTAAAAGTCAGTCGATAACCAAATTGACTAAAACTTCAGCTCGATAAGCTCATTTATTTCTAGAACCTTGGCATATCTTATTATGGAGACTATAAACAAGTAGGATGAGCCACATACAAAATAACATAATATACAGACTGTGGTTACAATAGTATATAAATAATACTTGCCTGGGTAGCAATTGAATCAAGCTCATCAAAGAAAAGGACACAAGGTGCTGACTGCTGGCCTTATAAAAAATATCACGTACATTAGCTTCACTTTCTCCAAACCACATTGTCAGGAGCTCTGGACCTTTCACACTGATAAAGTTGGTCTGACACTCATTAGCAATGGCCTTTCCAAGAAGCGTCTTACCACAACCAGGGGGTCCATAGAAGAGGACACCCTTAGAGGGAGACATACCAAACTTTTCAAATTTCTCTGGATGTTCCACGGGATATTGCAGTCTGCCAACAATTAAGGAAAACATCATCAATTATAGTTATAAAATACAGTGGGAAGCCTTTGACAAACTAGAACTAAAATGGAGAAAGGAATGCATGGTTCAAGGTTTTACCTCCTGAAGCTCTCTTTTGACATTTTCCAGACCCCCAATATCCTCCCAAGAAACATTTGGCACCTCCACAACCTAACAAATGATTTTCAATTGTATGTAAGAATATGTTATCTTTAATAAAGAGATGATTAAAAGGAATTCAACAAATATACCCAAGAAACAATGCCAGTTTGATCTAATAAATTAGTTTACTCATATTCTCACGGAGGGAAGAGGGATTACTAGAGCCCAGTGCAGCCTAAAAGTGCTCATTTGTAACAACCATAGAATTCAGAACTTCTGCATCAATTGTTTCATCTTCCAAGTCAATGACATCCATTTTTTCCCTAATACACTGCAGTGCAGCCTCAGTGCAAAGAGCTGCAACATCTGCCCCAACAAAACCATGTGTATTCTTTGAAATAACTTCAAGATCAACCTACAGTAGCACGACAATAAGAATCATGCGTGGATAGGGAAATTGGTTAACTAAGATAAATGCTATAACACCAGGGCATCAATAAAAAAAATATTTTGAGATTAATAAAATTCTTACACTCATCAAAGAAAAGGACACAAGGTGCTGACTACCTGGCCTTATCAAAAATATCACGTACATTAGCTTCACTTTCTCCAAACCACATTGTCAGGAGCTCTGGACCTTTCACACTGATAAAGTTGGCCTGACACTCATTGGCAATGGCCTTTGCAAGAAGCGCCTTACCACAACCAGGGGGTCCATAGAAGAGGACACCCTTAGAGGGAGACATACCAAACTTTTCAAATTTCTCTGGATGTTCCACGGGATATTGCACAGTCTACCAACAATCAAGGAAAAAATCATCAATTATAGTTATAAAATACAGTGGGCAGCCTTTGATAAACTAGAACTAAAATGGAGAAAGGAATGCATGGTTCAAGGTTTTACCTCCTGAATCTCTCTTTTGACATTTTCCAGACCCCCAATATCCTCCCAAGAAACATTTGG
>LPNX010803511.1:0-50948 GCA_001517045.1 Pseudotsuga menziesii
GTTTTTTCACTAAATAATAAATTTTCTATCTTCTCGACATTGCTGGTACGTAAGTGAGCATTCCTCATACCTAAATGATCAATCACCCAGATATAGTGCTGCTCGATACAGAACCATTCGAGCAATGTAAATATATGCAGTGTATTATCTAGAAATATATAAAATAACGATTGTGAATTACCTTTTTTTAGCTTGCTGGTGTAGACAGGCGCTTGTTATTGCTCGATACAAAACCATTCGGCAAAGTAAATATATGCAGTGCATTATCTAAAAATATATAAAATAAAGATCGTGAACCACCTTTTTTTCGCTTGTTATAGAATAAAAGTTGCAAAGTGCACAGGCTCGTCTGCTACCAAAAGTAAGTAATTAAGCAATTTGCATATGTTAACATCTCTGATATAAAAGTAGACAAAGACTTGGTTCTCATTTTTCTAATTTGTAAATACCAATTACAACTAAAACACTAAAAGCCACCTAGATATGCTATTAGGTATAATTTTAAATTGAAATATTAATAAAAGTGGGGAGATTAGATTATAATAGCATAACCACTTAATATGTGGTCTAGGCCACAAGCTATGAAACAATATATAGACATTGTGCTATCGATATTGTGTCTGTGTACAAAGTGTTTGAGAGGTGATATGGCTTAAGACATGACGTTAGACATAAGATTTAACATGTCCTAATTCATAAGACATGTTTTAGACACATGTCTATTTATAGTGGCCAGTTCACTAACCAGCTATTAGATTCTTCCCTATTCAGTGTGGCAATTATTCACAAAAGCCCGGGGAAACACACTTTGTTCTTTGGTGACATGGCATCAATTGGAAATGTGGGTGTTCCATAAACACCCAACAATAATACATTTATTGCGGTGTATATTGCTCGCCAAAAATGTCTCTTTTGTTCACACAATAACTTAGTATTTATCTACTCAACCAACAGGCTACATCATAGAGAAATACAAGAAGTTTGACACAATTGTTCAACTCTTTTATGGTTCAAGTGCCACATATTGTCTTATGAATGACTTGACATGTTGCGAATACCTTCCATTTTGACAAAGACACCGGTGATTAATAGTTTGCAATCCTTATTGTATACGAAGATTGAGATGGCGATCTTGGAGCAGTGTATGTAAAACAAGTATAGGTCTTCATGGTCTACATGCATTATCTTGTGTATTTATCAGCTTAAGGCTTATATGGATATTACCGTTGAATGTAATTTCTTCGGAAGGAAACCCTAACTTATGGCAAACAATGCAAAAAATAAGGGGTGTAAAATGGGCTTTGAATAACGGGGTCCATCTAAAGGCTCCATTCTCAATTCATTTGTCTACTGTTTCTACTAAAAACACTTTCACTTAAACTAATGTCTTTCCCCAGAATTAGCAACTTGGTGCTAAGCATAGATTAGTCTTCAAGTTTGTCTAAAGAACCATCATACATTTACGTTAAATTTGTAGGAATTTGGTGGCGTCTTTATAACAGCTATATGAAATATATCTCAAATAATAGTGGTTAATAATAATAATAGTGTAGAATTGCAAGAAGAAGAAATTGTTTTAACCTTATACAAAATAATGAAGAGCATTTGTAAATCTGTTGTTGCACTAAGTTTGAAAGAATACATTATGTAGAGGCTTGTCCAGTCAATTTAATAGGCACAGTTAGTTATTTAATTAGGGGTGTCGGCATAACCCTTTGCCAATGAAATAACAGGCCTCTAAATGCAAACCTTGGGTCAGTGTTATTTACAATTCCTCCCACATTAAATATATCTCTCTACTTTGATCATAAGATGTATACAGTTATTTTAAGCATGATTTGGAATTTTTTCAATCATGATAAAACTTTTGGGAAAATCTATTACTGAGAAGATTGAACACCAAGTACATACCTGCGCTCAAGTTCATAGCATGCTACGCAGGGAGATAGCTGATATTGATCACCAATCATTATTAGATGTTGAATGGTCGGTTCAAGCACCGCAAGTAGTTGAGGTTCCAAAATATTGGAAGCTTCTTCAACAAAAATAATTGATGGTCGAAGCTTTTTAAGAACATCCAAATACAACGTTGCTCCCTGCAACGCTTTCTGAAATAAATTTTTTATTATAATCCTTTGGATTCTATTTCGAAGTTCTAATTTAATCTTAAAATAACACGAGAAAACTTACAGTGGTTGTCATACCCACAATCAACGACTCCCGAAGCACTTTTAACTATCTTAGCTGATTGATCTCCTTCATGACCTCGCAAATTTCAGTGTATTCAGTCTTGATATCTGCAAATATTTTCAAAGCCTTTTCATAATTCACTTGGTTGATCACGTGTACTAATAATACCCTAAGGCTTTCATTTAAATGCCATGGATTCTCATGTAGTAGCCACTAGTACCTATCTAAATCTATCTGCAACACCGACACAACTTAAAAAAGTAAATTTCGTATTAGGAGGGCGAGGTTTAGGCACTTAAATATAAAAATGATAGTGATCAATATTAAGTCGCTATCTTGATCTCGATCAATATAAAGGATATTGATCTTGAAACAAAGTTTTTGCAAGCTTACATCCATATTAAGTAGCTTAGCCCCACCAGAGGACCAACTACCATTTGCTTCCTTTCTGCAAGGAAAGAAGTCCTATTTCAACCATGTCTCATTTATGGTTTCATGATTACTTTGAATGTCTATCTCTTCCTTGTACTCTTCCAAATCACTTGTTTCCTCATCGTGGTCTTCGGATCCGGTATCACCAATATTGGTGTACCCAGTCTCGTCCAATCTTAAAAGTGCATCTCACATAAATAAAATAAAATAAAAGTGAGTCACTTAAGTCTTTTAATTTATTGCCGCACTATTTAAAAGTAACATTATTGTAAAAGTGAACCTCACTTATTCTACAAAAGTGATTCACTTCAAAGCAACTTTATTGTAAAGTGATTATCAAAGGTTGATCTTGGAAGAGGGGGGTTCTTTTTTTTAGTTGGTCAAGTTAATATCTACCATGTCACTATTGGAGACATCTTCAACATTTTCTTTGATCAAGCAGAACTTCATCATCCAGAATCAGTTTTCAGCGTCGTTTTTTTAAAACCGCATATTTTTTCGAGCTCTTTGCAACTAGATAGTTAGTTTTTGTTTTTTCAGCCATTATTTTACAGTATGCCTTCCCCTTGTGATATTATACTTACAAGTTATAACTATTTCTCATGGAAATCTCGTATGGAGGATGTTCTATGAAGTAGGGGACTTTTCATGATAACCTCAAGGAAAGAAACAGAACCCACTAATGATGATAAGAAAATTAAATGGGAAAATAGATGTGATGAAGCTCATGGATTTATTGGGATGTCAATCTCTATTGATTTGCGATTCCACATATCTGGAATTGGTGAACCTAATAAAGCTTGGGAAAAGTTGGAATCTGTGTTTGGTAAACACAATGAAATTCGGGGTCATCAACTTGAGAATGAGTTGCTTTCCTTGAATCCAAATGATTTTTCATGCACTCAAGACTATTTATCTAAGTATAAAACTCTTAGACTCTTATGTGCAGAATGCAAGATTAACAAAGAAGACAATAATGTATTTATCATATTCTTTCCAAACTTGGACTTGCATATTCTATTTTTGTATCTACATTCTACTCCATGAAAGAGTCCTTGAATGCAGCTAGCTATCAAGAGCCCAGTCTTGAATCCTTTTGTGATTCCTTAATTAGAGAGAAAGATAAGCTCATTCATCTTGGAATAATTAACATGCAGATACATCTGGGAAAGCCTTATTGTCCCAACAAAAAGAAAAGTTCAAGCCTCCCAAGAAATAGAATTCTCGCAATAATAAGCCAGACAACAAGGGTCCCAAACCCTCTCAGTCAGCTCCTTTAAAACATGACAAAGGATCCAAGCCAAAAGGAAAAAAGACTGAGCTTCATTGCAATTTTTGTGGGAAAGATAATCATGATGAATCTAAGTGTTTCAAGAAGATGATAGCCTTGGAAGCAGCAATGAAGAAGCACCACATCATCCTAGATCCGTCTTCAGAATCTAACTCTCATGGACATGCACTTTGTGCTTCTAGTTACTCTTATACTGCATCTTCTTTTTCTACTTCAAATGAATGGCTCATTGATTCTAGAGCATCTTATCATATGGCTAAGTATCAAGCCATCTTTTCTACTATGCATGAATGTAACCGTAAAACAAATATTTGTTGGTGATGATAGATCTCTAAGTGTTGTAGGATCTGGAACAGTTCTAGCAGAAAATAGTCATTTCAATGATGTACTATGTGTTCCAAAAATTTCCTGCAATTTGTTATCAGTCTATCAAATTACTCATTCAGGTGAAGGTAAAACTGTGACGTTTACACCTCACCAAGTTGTAATCAAGGATTTTAAAAATACTCAAAATTTCCTTGATACTGGAATTGTTGATGATATTACTAGGTTGTACAAATTTAACAACTTTCGGTCATCATCTTTTCCTTCAGTTTTTGTTGCTCATAGTGATAACTTAAGCAAACTTTGGCATGAGCGATTTGGTCACTTAAATTATCGCTCATTGCAACAACTATGTAAAGACAATATGGTGACTGGTCTTCCAATGGTATCTTGCAAGGATGGTGTTTGTTCCAGTTGTGTACTTGAAAAACATCATCGGGACAGTTTTGACAAACGTGCCTCTTGGCATGACTCGGTTCCTTTGGAGCTTGTGCATAGTGACTTGCGTGGTACTCTTCCATCTGCATCATTTTCTGGTTTCAAATATTTCTTAACTTTCATTGATGACTACTCCAGATGCACTTGGGTTTACTTCCTAAAACTTAAGAGCAAAGTATTTAACATGTTCTTGGCCTACAAGGCCCTTGTTGAAAAACAATCTGGTCATCAAATTATTAAGTTAAGATCTGACAATGGAGGAGAATATGTTAACAACAAGTTCACTACTTTCTGCACTGACGAAGGAATCCAACAACATCACGCTGTTCCATATACACCACAACAAAATGGTGTAGCTAAATGGAAGAACCGCACTTTATAAGAAATGGCTAATTGTATGATCCAATCTAAGGGAATAAGTCTTCAATATTGGGTTGAGGCCATAAATTGTGCAAATTACATAGTTAATCATACACCCACTAAAGTTTTACAAGGTATAACACCAGAAGAAGCATGGAGTAAAATTAAACCAGATGTAAGTCACTTTCGTGTGTTTGGTTGTGAAGCATGGGCTCACATTCCGGATGAAAAATGGAAAGCATTGCATCCTAATAGTGAAAAGTGCATATTTGTTGAATATTCAGAAGATGTAAAAGGTCATAGACTTCTTCAGACCCATTCACATGATATAATCATTAGAAGAGATGTTAAATTTAATGAAAATTTCTTGTCCTGTGAACCTAACTTGGCAAGTGTGCCATCTTTGGCCCGCAACACTGATTCGAAAATTGTGCCTTCTTCTTCTTCTTCTTCTTCCAACTTCCTTGACAGGTTTCCAAATCCAGTTTTTGATGGTAATAGCGAGGATGAAAATCCACCTCCACCTGCTCATCTTCCTCCAATTGCACCAGCACCAATGCCTCCTCAATGGGTCCATTAAACATGTGAAGCAGCTTGTGATCTTGACGATGATCCTAGAGATCAACGTTGAACATGTTCTCAATTTTAGTGAGCATCTTCCCTTTTGTCTCAAGTTTCCAAGAATCATGATCCAGAAACTTTTGTAGAAGCTTCAGTTAATCCAGATTGGGATGCAGCTATGGATGAAGAATATCATTCCTTAATGGCGAACGATACCTGGGATCTTGTTCCTCTTATAAAAGGAAGAAAACTTGTCAGATGTAAATGGGTCTACAGAACTATGTATGCATCAGATGGAAGTGTTGAAAGACTTAAGGCAAGGTTAGTTGCCAAAGTTTTTTCCCAAGTTGAAGAGATTGACTACAATGAAACCTTTGCCCCTATAACAAAAATGAACTCCATCCGTCTTGTTCTTTCCCTTGCAGCCTTACATAATTCGGAAGTCCATCAAATGAATGTAAAGTCTACCTTCTTACATGGTGATTTACATGAGGAAATTTACATGGAACAACCTCCTAGATACGTTCAGAATAACTCTAGCCTTGTTTATCTCCTTAAGAAATCCTTATATGGCCTTAAGCAAGCTCCTTGAGCTTGGTATGCCAAAATGGATAACTTTCTCCTTCACACTGGTTTTTCTAGATTCCATTCTTACCCTAATGTTTATACCAAGAAAGTAGGAAACTATCTCATCATACTTGTTCTTTATGTTGATGATCTTATCCTTACTAGTAGTGACCCTAAACTTATAACCCATGTGAAATCCAGTCTTAAGAAAAATTTTGAAATGTCAAACTTAAGACATTTGCATTATTTTCTTGGTCTCCAAGTCTTGCAAACTAAAGAAGGAATCTTTATTTCCCAGTCTAAGTATGCTTGTGACCTTCTTCGTCGCTTCCACATGGAAGATTGTAAACCAGCCCCTTCTCCCTTCCAGTCTGGAGTCAAACTTTCTGCCACTTGTACTTTCGCTAAAGTAGATGCCACCTTATATCGTCAGCTTGTTAGTAGTCTTTTATACTTGACTCATTCCCATCCCGACCTTTCCTTTGTCATTGGTCATGTTGCCCGTTATATGCAAACTCCTCATGAAATTCATTGGAAAGTAGCAAAAAGAATACTTCGATATATTCGAGGTACAATTCAATTTGGGATTCATTACAATACAGGGGGGAAACCTTTGTTGGTTGGTTTCACTGATTCAAATTGGGCCGACGATCCTGATGATCGAAAGTCTATTGCAGGATATGTTTTCAGTCTGGGATCTGGACCTGTCACTTGGGCTTGTAAGAAACAACAAGCTCTTGCTCTTTCTTCAGCAGAAGCAGAATATCAAACCACATTTAATGCCAGTCAGGAAGCTTTATGGCTTTGACAGATCCTTTCAGAGTTTGGATTCGAGCAACAGCAGCCTACTCCACTTTGGTGCGAAAATCAAAGTGCCATCAAGCTTGCGAAAGATCCAGTTCTACATCAGTGCAGCAAACACATTGAGCTACACATGCACTTCATCAGAAATCTTGTTCAGGATAGTGTTATTAAAGTTCTCTATTGCTCTACAGATGATCAAGTTATAAACATCTTCACCAAGTCTCTTACAGAAGCGAAGTTTTCTAAACTTCGGTCTATTTTAAGAGTTTAGGAATGTGTCCTTAAGGGGGGATAGGCTTTAATGCCTCCTTCCTTATCCTAATAGTGTCACTTTTGTAAATCCTTCAATCCTATCCTAAGTTGTTCTTAAGGGGGGATGTTAGGATATTTAGACACTTAGAAGTTAGTTAAGATCAACTTGTGTAATATATTCTTTAGGTAAAAGTGTGTTTCTTTAGTATGCATTAGTATGCATTTGTAAATATTTTAATCCAACGGTCACGATATGTTCTAGACATAGAGTGATCTGACAGTTCAACTTCTCTTAGATCATACCTACCATTGATCCATGGATTAATACCTGATTGGTCTATGTTTAAAGAGCATAGAGGGTCCGTGGCTAGTTGATCGATAATGAAAAGATCATGTAACTTTCTTTCTTTCGCATAATAAATTGCTCCGAGTAGCTATTTGGTTGGGACCGTGGAATGTTTCCCTCTCGAGGGTTTTAACCATGTGACAAACATCAATGTGTTGATCTGTGATCTATTTGTGTGAAGCAGTTGCTCAAGGTGTTTGGTCTTTTGGGAGTACCCTGTGTACCCGACCAAAATGTTGTGCCTAGGTGGTACCAGGGTCTATAATCTAGAAATTTACTCCCTCCATCTCTTTCTTGCATGTGGGTTTTTCCAGTTCCTTCAAGAGAACTTCTTCAATTTGGGTCATTTTCCCCTAGGTTGATGGTGGAATAGATGGTTTGAACATCCACACAACCTATGTATCTCTCAGTTTCTCCCTTTTGACACAAGATTTTCCTTTTTTTCCCTGAGAAGAAGGAGGGATAGACACCATGAGGAAATCCTTCGGTTGATTTGAATTTATTCTTAAGATATCACAGAGGATCTCAAGAACGAGATTTTGAATAAAAAGGGAGCAAGTTTGATGAAAAATGAGAATACAACTGAGTTGGAATAAAGGCAGAACCCAAATACTAGGAACCAGAAATATAAAAATCCAAGAAGCCATGACGATCATTAAGTATTTGCTTTTATCTTCAAAAAAATATAACACATTAGGAAACAAATATCACATCTCCTTAACCAAAATCAAGTCCTTAAAGGAGATTCATAATAGAAACAACCAACCATTATTGGGGATCTTAAATAAAACAAACCCCCTTGAACAAGGTGAGCTAATGCTTATTATTTCATTGAATGTGAGAGGAGTAGAGGTTTCCCCTAAGCAAAAATCCATTAAGATATTGTTTAAATATTACAAACTCAATGTCATGATTTTTCAAAAGACCATGTGTCATGGTTCCAAAGTATACCATGTTTGATGGTTCCAAAGGAATCTATGTCCAATCCACAAAGTTGAGGGACCATTATTTTTTCTATGTTGATGTTGATGCTAAAATTCAAGAGAGATTTTAATAGGAATTATCGTTTTGGTGTGATTAACAAACTCCTTTTATTATTCTAGGTATTCTATTTAAATTCAATTCAAAGACCCTATGAAACCCCTTTGGATTGGATAACCATTAACGGCCTTGTGCACATAGGAAACCATTTTTGGATTTGGTAAAGAACAAGGTTTACTTTTTGGATAAAATGTCATTGTTGAGAGATCCCTCACCTAACCCTAGGCTCTAGTGAAGTGTGGGGTTAGGTGGCTAGGCCTGATCCACTAGCTGATTACATTCTTTTGTTATTTGAGAGTTTGAATATTGTTGACATTGTGCCACTAAATATATATCTCACTAGTAGAAATTTCAAAAGAGGGAGAGTTAGAATCTCTAAAAGGTAAGATATATTTATAGTAGTTATGAATTTTTTGAAAGAGACTACAAGGTAAAAATCATGGGTTGATATAGTTTGTGTCTCTCATCACTATAACGTCTTTCTTTAGTTTGAGAATAATTCCATGGAATCAAGAGAAAAATAGAAAGGGGCTATTGGGTCAAGGGAAAAAAAATAACATGATATGAATATCCAATATTTAAAGGATGTAGACAAATTATTAAAACTATATTTAACTCATTACGATTCTTCTCTCATGAATAGCTTGTCTCATTAAAATTAAATGAAGCTAGGAAAAAATTATTCTTGGATTAGGAAGAAGAGGTAGGAAAAAATTATTCTCGGATTAGGAAGAAGAGGAATATAAGCTTAAGGTGATAGTATGGTTAAAAAATGTTAGTACCATCTACGATATTGACTAACTAATGGATCCAAGGAAATTTCAGATGCATGAAAGGTCCAATATAAAATCCTCTTCAAGGAGCATGGGAATACAAATATTTGTGATTTAAAGAAAGTTGGACGATTATTTCATATAGATTATGATAAAATAATTAACAAATATTTATATAAAAATGTTAGTATTAAAGAAAACCTCAAGATTTTTTTGCACTCATTAATCAAATCTAAGAGGCTACACCTCGTTGGTTGGAAAATGGAATTTTACTTGTGATTTTATGACTTCTTTAAAGAAGATATTGTCAAACTGTTTAAGGAATGAAAGGAAACTGGAAAGTTCCATGTTGCTCTAAACTCAACTTATATATCCCTCATTATAAATATGAACTAAATTGTAATTCCTTCAACAAGTTTTGACCTATTTCACTCTGAAAGCTCATCTACAAATTTATTTCAAAAGTGATCACCAACAGATTTAAAGCATCATTGTCCAATATTATTTTTGAAGAACACTTTGGCCTTCTTTCTAATAGATTGACTCATGATCAAGTGGGTACAACTTAGGAAGACCTGCACTACATAAAGAAGGAAAAATGACCTATAATGGTTTTAAAGATTGATTTGGCCGAGGTTTTTAATAAAGTAAGATAGTAACAGGTCAAGTTAATTCTCATTCAAATGTGAATAATTCTACATTTGGTCAATCCGATCTCAAGTTGTATATCCTCAAGTTCTTTCTTTTATTTTAATCAATAGTTCTCCCTCGGGTATTTTTAACACTTCAAGAGGTATTAGAGAAGGGTACCCTCTTTCACCTTTTTTGCTTCTTTTTGGAAGATGAAGGATTGATCCAATTTGTTAATGAATCCAAAAGGTAAGTTTTCTTAATGGGGATAAAATAAACATGTTCTATTTGCATCACTCATTTCTTTTTTTTGTCGATGGCACTCTACTATTTTACCATGATCCTTAATGAAAATTAATGTTTACAAAGGAATTGTGGATAAATATTATGAAGCAATTTCTATGATAATAAAAATAAATAAACATCATCGGCTTATTAGTGGTTTGAAAACTGAATGAGAAAGGAATATATATTAGTTTTAAATATGGGTTCATACGCTCTAGACCAAACAGTCAAATATATAGGATTAAATATAAAAACAAACGATTACAAATTTGTAAACAATGATGTGGTTATATAAGAAAATAAAATCCATGGTATCATGCTAGTATCACAAATGAATGTTTAGAGGAGGTAGGTTGGTGCTAGTAAAGTCTATCCCTAAAAGTATATCATTTCACTCAACTTCCATAACCCATATTCCCAAGAGTATTATGGAAAATATTGTCAAAAATTTATTTAGCTTCCTCTAGACATACAAGAAGGAAATTGAAGGAATACCTCAAGAAAAATGATCAAACTTAGCTAAGAAAAAAGAAATAGGGAGAGGGTTTCTTAATAACATTTAGATATTTTCCTCATATATGGTTGTATAAACTATATGAATATATTATTCTTCAATGAATGTTTAGGGGATAAATTGATCAAGTTTAAATATTTCAAAGATGACTAAGTTGAAGCTAGATCATTAAATAATTTTTTTTAAAAGGTGCTTCTCTGGTTTGGAAAGGTCTTGCCAATTTTTTTTCTATCATAGGAAACTAGGTAGAATGAAAAATTGGTAAATGAGGAAAAATGATATTAGGAGAGGATCCCTAGATAGAATGCAATGGTAATCATATACATTCCCTGGGTTGGAATGAAAAAAATGGTAAATGAGGAAAAATGATATTAGGAGAGGATCCCTAGATAGAATGCAATGGTAATCATATACATTCCCTAGGTTGGAATGAGGAATCACAAGCTCAATGTTGGGAAAGGTTCTCAAATATTGCCTCCCAAGAAATACTTGGTTGGTGGACTTAGGTATGGAAAATAAAAATGTATTTGAATGTTTACAGTGATAAGGAAATTGAATGGAAAAATATATATCACTACTTAAACATTAATTTCTAGTAAATCCAATCAAGAAGGCTTCAATTAAAATGGTCTAAAACTTAAGAAACATGAATTCTAACAGCTAATTGGGATATGAAGTTAAGACCAATGGACACTTTAAGGAGAAAACAGTTAAGTGTGGGGAGTTGAGATGGAATCTAAAAGGACCCTTGAAAACAATAATATTTCTTTGGTTATATGTATCTAACAAAATTCTTACTTGGAACAATCCTCAAAAAAAGAATTGGAATGGATCAAGCAAATGTGTCGTTTGCAAAGATAATAATAAACTAGTGGATTACTTGTTACATCACATTTCCCTTATTAATTTGTATGTGGAAAGAAGTATTGTACTTACTAGACAACTCAATCCATTGACATAAAGACTCTCTCTAATATTGCTTTAAAAAATTGATCAATGAAGCTTCTACAACAATTCACATAGCCCTACCTTCTTATATTCTTTGGGGGTTGTGGCTCACCAAAAATAGGATTATATTTGAAGGGCATAGCTTGTCTATTGGTTAGGATACCATAATATTAGATTTTCTTATCCTTAATGTTTGAATGAACAAAAGAAAAATAATTCAGCATTAAAAAACCATCATTGTTATGTATTAAAAACCATCATATATTTGTATTTTCCTTGATGTTTTTTAATGTGATGATTATCAAAGAAGTCTATATATGAGTAGAGTAGAGTAGGGGCATAATATTTCTAAATAACCATCACTACTTTCATTTGAATTAAAATACATACTTGAATACTAACAATAGAGCATAATTTTATCCAGTATTCTTAGAGCATAATTTTATCCAGTATTCTTCTTAGTGAAAACAACTAAAAAAAAATGATTCAAAAGAAAACCCGTTACAACTAAAAACAAATGATTCAAAAGACAACCCTTTATTTGTCCTTGCCCACGGCTAGCACGGACTCTATGAATCAGCTTGCCGTCCTTTTCATAAGTCTACATGATAACCATAAATATTTATCCTAACTTTTTTTTCTTAGAATATAAACCATCTTTTTATCGTTATCGTTATGATTCAAAAGACAACCGTTTATTTGTCCTTGCCCACGGCCCTTTATTTGTCCTTGCCCACGGCTAGCAGGGACTCTATGAATCAGCTTGCCGTCCTTTTCATAAGTCTACATGATAACCATAAATATTTATCCTAACTTTTTTTTCTTAGAATATAAACCATCTTTTTATCGTTATCGTTATGATTCAAAAGACAACCGTTTATTTGTCCTTGCCCACGGCCCTTTATTTGTCCTTGCCCACGGCTAGCAGGGACTCTATGAATCAGCTTGCCGTCCTTTTCATAAGTCTACATGATAACCATAAATATTTATCCTAACTTTTTTTTCTTAGAATATAAACCATCTTTTTATCGTTATCGTTATGATTCAAAAGACAACCGTTTATTTGTCCTTGCCCACGGCCCTTTATTTGTCCTTGCCCACGGCTAGCAGGGACTCTATGAATCAGCTTGCCGTCCTTTTCATAAGTCTACATGATAACCATAAATATTTATCCTAACTTTTTTTTCTTAGAATATAAACCATCTTTTTATCGTTATCGTTATGATTCAAAAGACAACCGTTTATTTGTCCTTGCCCACGGCCCTTTATTTGTCCTTGCCCACGGCTAGCAGGGACTCTATGAATCAGCTTGCCGTCCTTTTCATAAGTCTACATGATAACCATAAATATTTATCCTAACTTTTTTTTCTTAGAATATAAACCATCTTTTTATCGTTATCGACCTGGCAGGGACTCTATGAATCAGCTTGCCGTCCTTTTCATAAGTCTACATGATAACCAATACAACTTGTAAATATTTATGGTAACTTTTTTTTCTTAGAATATAAACCATCTTTTTATCGACCAATTAAGTGTGAACAACCTTTTTCTGCATAATCATAAAATTTCTCCTCTTATTTGGCCTCATATCGAGGCGGAGGTTCCATTTTATGAAAAAATATTAGGTTGAAACTAGAATTGTTGAACATTTTTATATGGAATGATGTAATGCTTGAAAGTAATTTAGCATTATTCTTTAACTTTAAATGTTAGAGATACAGATAATATCCAATATTTTAGATTACACCCATTCTGGTTGTTGCACGCTGGCCATGTGTGCCTGTTCTGGTAGCTACACCACCATGGCACAACATCATACATGCTGGCCATGTGTGAGTGTTCGGGTAGCCATGTGTGAGTGTTCGGGTAAGCTACAGAACCATGGCACAACACACATGTTCCAGTAGCTATACCTTTCATATGGAATTCCCTATCTGTTTTTGACGAGATATGGGGAAAGCCTTTGAGCTCAACAATGTGCGAGAAAATCAGAGGAACATCTATCAACATCTATCTAGACTAGTTTTCTAATCCCTTTGAGCATTGACAACAACAGAATAACCAAGAAGCCTGTATCAAAATAGTCACAGCACGAGTAGACAATGCATCAATTACTTACGAAATATACAAGAAGTTGAGGTATCAACACCTGGAAACCATTGAATCTCTCTTGGCTAACGATTATATCACGAGCAGCTTCTGTAGGTGAATGCGAGTAGCTTCTGTAGATGAATGCACAACAAAGTAGGGTGATTAATAAACAGGTAGATATTGTCTAATCAAATAAAGATATATACACACACAAGCTTTCAATTGCAGGCATAAAACTGACCTTCCCTTATTCTTATAGTCTTTATCTTCCTCCTGGTAGAGCACTTGGTACCGGTGCTTTAGTGTGCCAGTGATCCTATAATCTTGGAGTATAATGGCCTAGAGAAGCAATCTTTGTGTTTTACTTCCACATTGTTTGATGCCACAATAGAGATATTTTAGGATGGGAAAACTTTGTTAATTATAGATGCAGTAGTCATCCAATGCCTTCCACTTTTGTATTGACAGGATGTAATATGCACCTGTGCTCGCATCCTTGCTCTGTGTCTGTCAAAAATACCATCTGCTACAGGAAAAGAGCCCTCTATCTTTTGGCTCTAGCCTTGCGCTGACAACCCTCTTCCACAGATTTGAAAGGGTAACTTATGTCCACCAAAGAACAAACGTTGCAGGAGCCGGAAGCCAAAGCACATCATGAGATGGCCTGCCCTCATGTAACAGGCATTGTTGCCCTTATTCTCGCGGCACATCCGGCATGGACACCCGCTGCGATAAAATCAGCTCTGATGACATCTTCCGTGCTATTTGATAATTCTTAACGCCTTGTACGCAAATCCAAACCACGCTACCTTCAAACAATTTTGCAATAGACGTCGGTGATGTGAATCCCAGTGTTGCCTTGGATCCTGGTCTCGTCTATGATCTGGGATTCGATGATTACGTTAGCTTTCTGTGTAGTCTCAATTACACCAGAAGCCAAATTCATATTCTCACAAGGAGGCCGAGCTCCAGTGCCAACTTACACTCACAACAGCCTGGAGATGTGAACTACCCATCATTCTCCGTGGTGTTTAAGACGCTTAATTTAGTTCGTGCTACGAGGAGAACTATGACAAACGTCAGGGGATGAACCTCCTGTGTGTATGAAGTGGAAGTGGAAATCCCTCCAAGCCTAAATATAATCGTGGAGCCGAGGAGTCTCGCCTTCAAAGAGAAAAATGATAAGGCGAGTTATACAGTGAGATTTGAAAGAAAAATCGCATATCACAACGAATCCAGTGGACACCAAGAATTCGGACAAATTTGGTGGAAATGCTTGAAGGGTGGAACGCAGGTTCCTATTGACCGGTTGATGTTAAGAGTCAAATTCTAGTGCATAATGTAAAAAGTATTGTAGTGTCAGTCTCATGCATGCTTAGTACCATATCATCATAAACATAGGAACCTGCTTTATACAAGTAGGTCATTACTAAGAAAAAGGCTCTAAAAATACCTACCATACTTTGATTATGTAGAGATGGAAGAGAGAGCTACTAATGCATTGAAATGATTAACTGATACTTACAAGGCTTGAACCAAGCAACATCCATCCTCATCGATCAGAAGTAGAACAAAAATGGTATCAATAGAGGTGAAGAACAGGGCTTATACGCACGGCTTTATTGATTTCACTATGTGGATGCACGCATTGCCTGTTCCGACACCCAAATGAAAAAGAAAAAGTTAAACAAAGCGATAATCACATGATGTTATCGTGAATTTGCTCAATTTCACAGATCGGATTTGGTCATGCTGTGGCGAGGGGATGCTCATCGGTCCCAGCAGAATGGATATGCAATCGTGCTATCTACTGTCAGATTCCCATCTTTCAAAAGTAGGGCATTCAATTATTTAGAAATCGAACATGAGCTATTTTGCATTTTTTAACTGAGCATATAGGTCGGTGAAGCTTCCTATAGCTGATGTTGCACATGTTCTGAGGCGCTATATTTCAGATTAGCTAGTTCTTAATTCACTTGGTCTTTCCCAACTAGACTCATCGGAGAAAAAAAGATGTAAGACATAGTAAAAAAATCTAACCTTAGCCAATGTGACCACCCATGATAGAAGCCATACCTTTCCAAGTTACAAATGTTGATAGAGGATCCTGTGAAGCCACATGCTTTTCATTTTCCCTGTCGAGTTACAAATATTGATGAACAATATTGAAGCCACCTGCTTTGTCTTTTGTCTTCCGAATTAACCAACTGTCCTCTTATGAAAGAGACTATGGACACATGTACTCCATGCTACTAGTGATAGACTGGCTAACAAGTGGCACGCAATAAAAGTTATCTTAGCTTAAATTTCTGATGCGATCCCGGGCTACTGTCCTGGGCGTTGACGACGTATTGAAGGGGTAATTTTCAATATGGGGCGGTAATGTAATGGATAGGGCATTATTTGTAAAGGCATCCTCTGCAGACCTCTTCTACAAGTGTCAAGGCAAGTGTCCACAGACCTCTAGTGTCCAATCTTCTTCTATTGGGCAGTTCCGCATCCATCACTCACTGGAGCTTCTCGGAAGGAGCATACACTTATACAATGGCAGGCCACCCCTGATTATAGAACTGCCATTTTCTTGAAAGGAAAAAGGCATACCCCCGACAACCACCATGGCTTAGTGAGATGTGGTTTACCATCCAATTAGGATATATGTTTCTTATTGGTTAAGGCATATTTCAAATTCGAGTGATTGTGACCGGTGATGCTGACCAACCTAGGTGAAAATCCCCGCTTATTAAGCCATGCAAAATGCCACCGTAGACCCTAATAAGTCTCTTCACCCTTGCGAGGAGTATGATTAGTTTACCTGGCTCATTTGGGCCTTAAAATATCAATAAACTAAGAATAATAGAAAATAAAATAAATACATATGAAAAATGATAAAAAAAAATTCTTAATTCTTTTATTAAAATAAATAAAAATTTTAATTTTATATAAATATAATTTTACTTTTTATTTTTTCCTTAAATATTTTTATATTATTTATGTAGAATAATCTAAACATAATATGTTCTCCTCATCACACAATATTTTATTATTATTGTTTTTTAAAATATCATATTGCTCTCACAATTATATTTATGTCTATTAAATTTAATACATTGTATTCATGTTTTTATTTATATTTTATCTTTTATTTATTAAATAATTAGATTTACTTTTATTTTTTAATTATAATAAGATTATGTTTACTCAATTATTTTATTTTTAAGTCAATAAATAATATTTTGGGCTTTATTAAGTAAATTAATAAGATTAATCTCAATGTAACAAGTGTATAACATGAATTAATTTTATGATCGTGGTATTTTGTTATGCTTAAATGCATTTTGATTAAGACATAAATGGGGTTAGTTAAATGATTAGTTGGAAGAGATATGGCTAGGAAACTTTTTGTTTGTCTAATTTATGGTTTAAAGTTATTTTAAAGTCTATGTAGCTTCAAAAATGACTTGTAGCCTATCCCCATTGAGATTTTGGACTTCCTTGAGCATATTAACAAGATTAATCTAGATTGTTAAAAGTGTACATCCTAAATTTATTTCATAATCTTCATATCTTGTTGTGCTTAAATTCATTTTGATTAAGATTTAAATAAGCTTTAATTAAAAGGTAATTAAAGTCTTCTCTATTATTCATAGCTTCTTAAAATTTAATCATAAACTATATTGTAAAAGCCAACACTTAAAAGTCCATATGACATATGATTTTCAAGTATTTAAAGTATTTAATAATGTAATTTGCTTTCACAATATTCAATAATGTAATTTGGTTTCACTTTAAGAAACAAAATGCTAACTGTGTTGTAAAAGCAAAGAAAACAAAATACTAACTGTGTTGTAAAAGCAAAGAGTGGATTACGATGGCAAATCGTTAATTTTTTGGATACTCCAAGATTGATGATTCTTATAAGGCGGAGCAACTGGAGTTCAGAATGTACTTCTGAAGTTATGAAGGCGATGATTGTTGGACATGTGGCATGGTGTCAGAAGGCATTTAAGCTGACCTTTTTGATTTGATTTTCTTGTCAGGTACAGGTTTACACTTGGGGGATGCCAGTGTTGGACACGCAGTCTGGCGGATCTTGGAAAGGATTCTGATCTTTATTGCAGATAGGACTTCATTTTCTTCCCTCGGTGCTGGCGTCGGGGTTCTTTATTTGTTTGTATTGCATTGTATTATTGTTTTTTTGGCGAAGACATTACTTGCAGGTTCCTTCTGGTTTTTTTCTTGGTGATAGGGTGGTGGAAAAACCCTATCATTTCGATTCTTGGAGCTTTGTGAATTCTATGAAGATTTCTTGGAGGAATGTAGTGTTATTAATGGAGTAATGCAGACTATTCCGGGATAAACGGGTGTAGATTGTTGGACATTTGGCTTGGTGTGGGTATTTATTTACTTTCACTTCTGTGATCTGTAATTCTTAATGGTTTGGGTATATACTTCGGGGTTTCCAGTGTATAACACAAAGAGTGGAGGCTTTGGTACTGGTTTTTTTCTGGTGTTTGATATTACATTTCTTGTCCTTGGTACTGTGTTGGGCTATATTCTTGTCTGATATCTGGGTTTCTATGCTGTTGGCAGTTGCATCTAACCCTTGACGGTCCTTCCTATTATTATTTTTGCATTTGGGTGGAGTTCGTACTTGATTTTTTCTTGGATTTGCCTGCTTTGTAACTGGTTTTCTTTGGGCTGGTTATTGTTTGGATAAGGTGGTGGTGTTGTTTTTTTTGGAATCCGGTTCCAATTTGTGGATATTTGGGGTTTAAGGGTGTTGTCTATCTCTGTGAGTGGTCTTGAGATGTCTTTGCAGGAGGTTAAATCTTTAGCACGCTCGCCACATAACAACTGGGTTTTTAACTCCTCAAGGGTGATCCCTAAGGGGATTTCTGAGTATTTTCTGTGTACGCAGCTACTAGAGTTGGAAAGGACGTCTGTTGTTAAGAAGATTCCAGAATTTTCTTTTAATGGTTTATCTGGTGTGAATCTGAAGGATTTGGGTCTTCATTAAGAGGTGGATAGTTATAAGAGAATACTGTCGGATATTGGGAAAGAATCACTTGATGCTATGTATTTATGCTCCTTATCGGTTGTTTCTCCTTTAATTGGACAGATAGATGTATCAGTGCTGAAAACTTCAGAGTTTGAAGTGTCTATGAATCCTTCTGTCATTCGTAATCCCACTCAGTCAGATAAATCTGATGGTTTCGATGAGTGTGGAGTCTCATTTTGGGATGATTTTAGGGATGAGTCACACCTACATACTGTTTCGAAGAAAGGATCTGGTAAGAAATCTAGTAAATGTGTGTGAAAATTGGATAAACCATTGCTTCTGGTGGTGGGTGAGGATGTTCCTTTGAATGAAATTGTTCTTTCCAATGCCCTTACTCTTCTGGGTCGTTTTGGAGGGAGAAAGATTAGTGCTAAAGGATTACATAGATGGGTATCTGATTCTTGGTTACGGGAGGTTAGCATCTGTCCAGAAATATTTATTCTCTCCCAGGGATGGTTCACATTCAAGTTTTAGAATCCAGATGATGTGGAATTCATTCTTAAAGGGATCTGGAAATGGGAGAACTCGGGACTCTTTCTCAAGCACTGGATGCCTCTATTTGATCCATAGATAGAGAGGTATGAATCTATGCCCATTTGGGTTAAATTGCCAAATCTGCCATTCGATTTCTTGTAACGTCCCCGACCCTCCGACCGGCGAAGAGGATGCCACCATGGAGTTAACCATCCGGGCTACCAGCCCCATGAACATGTGAATTCATAAAATATTGTTGAACTAAAATGCTTGAACTAAACATGTATATATGGTTATTTATCATACACAGCGGAAGTGACATACATTCATACAAGCATTCAACACATGTTCATCATGATCATTAGCAGTAAATAGGATTGCAGAAGCAAAATAGAGAAGATTAATTATCATTATAAAGAAATCGTTCCGCAACCAGCTATGTCGTTGCAACGTTCCACCCAACCATAGGCTAGCACGCTCCTAGATCTCTCAGCAATGCTACCACCCCCGAGCTGGGCATGACTCCACAAAGATTAAGGAACTAACAGGCTTACACATAGCAAGGAATAACAACACAAAAAGGGTACATATTTCAGCCAAGCCAACACTGTTGGTTTTATCAGGCGAACAACGGATTAGCCAAGCCCACAGAGTTGGGTTTATCAGGCCGTCCAGGAGCTGGGAAAGGCTAATGCTAAGCTGGTGAGCTCACTGAAGAGCTGCAAACACCAACACCAGATCCAGCTTGGATTCTAAGACACCCACACACACCCAACACAAGGAAGTCAGCCCCTTCTCTGCAACGCAGTCCCTCAGACCCTGATCTTCCCTCCAGTGCTCTTTAAGGGTTGTGGAGAAGAAATCCAGCTCTATTCATGTGGTTCTCAACCCACCAGGTTTTTCAAGCATCTCAGGCCATCATTCACCAACCCAAAACTAGTCCAGAGACAATTATGATGAACCCACAGCGGTTCAACCTTCAATACTATCGCTATGGAACTTGTACAGATCAGAAAACAATCAAAATTCGCAGCCAACATACACGGTTCAATGCAGATTCACAGGAAGAATCATCCTCGATCCCATCAATTCGTGGAAAGGCAATTCCCAGAATTCCCACTGTGATTCCCCAATGGTGAACAAAATAGTGCATAGTCTAATGCATGCAGATAAAAGTCGGTTCTCCGTGTGGATGAAGAAACGAATTGTAGACCAGCAATCAGCGCGAGGGAGAGAATACCGACACACAACGACTGGTAAAACATTTTATTCCTGCCCTGCATGAGGAAGACGAACAGCCAAGATCCAAGGGAGTGGGAAGAAACGATTCCCACGTCGTGGAGAGGGGAGCAAGCGTGGCATGGAAACGGTCCTCTTGCCAGCCAATTGCTGCCTCATCCAACAAACAGAAAACTAACCAAGGTAGGTGGTGACTTTTCCTCGTGACTCAATGTTCCACATTCACGTCCCCCTTTCCTTACCCTATGGAATCATGCCCCTTCTCAATTTAGTTGCTGCGAACATAGTTGGTTGAGTAGTTTTAATTAAAAAGCATGTTTACATGATGTCATAAATAAATATATGCCGCATGTCCCGACATACCATCGGTGACCATTCCTAATCAGAAACACAACATAACCAAATCTTATGGTGGGGCCTTGGCCTTGAGCTCCGCACCAAGATTATTTACAACATAAGTATCTTATTTATTTTAATGCAAGCAGGGATTAAAACCGGGGTATTACATTCCCCTCCCCCTTAAATAGCACTGTCCTCAGTGCTTTATAAAATTTGAACAAAATTCTACACTGGTACCACCTCAGTGTTCCGTAGGATTGAACAAAAATGGATGTGTCAATCGCATGGCATCCTCCAGCTCCCACGTAGCCTCTTCAGGTCAGTAATGCTCCCACTGCACCTTTACCTGCCCTATGGCTCGATTCTGGAGCATTGTGACCTTCCTGTCGAGGATGCGCATTGGCTCGATTTGGAATTCTCCCTCGGGTTCCACCTGAATCACATCCCAATTTATCACATGGTTAGGATCATGTACATATATTTTAAGCAAAGAAACATGAAAAACATTATGAGCTCTAGTGCTAGCAGGCAATGCAAGTCTATATGCAACTGGCCCTATTCTTTCAAGCACTTCAAACGGCCCACAATATCTAGGTGACAACTTGGCACAACTTCCAAGCTTCAAGGAACTTTTCTTTTCCCTAACTCTGAGGTAAACATGATCCCCAACACTGAATTCCCTATTCACTCTATGCCTATCTGCATAGCTTTTCTGTCTGTCCCGTGCTGCTTTCAGATTCTGGCTGATCTTTACAACCTCTTGCTCCATTTCCTTGAGCAATTCTGGTCCAAGCACAATCCTGTTCACTGGATTATCCCAAGTCACTGGTGTCCTACACCTTCTTCCATACAAAGCTTCATACGGAGTCATCCCCAAGGATGTCTGTTGTCCATTGTTATAATCAAACTCTACCAAGTGCAGGTAATCTTCCCACTTGGTTGGTTTGTCCATCACATACATGCGAAGAATATCTTCAAGCACTTGATTCACTCTCTCTGTCTGCCCATCTATCTGAGGATGGTATGCAGTGCTAAAGTTTAACTTTGTCCCTAAATCTGCAAACAATCCCTTCCAAAAGTTGGAAGTGAACTTGACATCTCTGAAAGAGACTATAGCCTTCGGCAATCCATGCAATTTGAATATCTCCTTCATGAATATCTTTTCAATGTCATCCGTCTTATACGTAGACTTAACTGGTATAAAATGTGCTACCTTTTTCAACTTGACTACCACAACCATGATGTAATCATGTTGTCTCCAAGTCATCGGCAATCCTGTAATAAAATCCATGGAAATAACTTCCCATTTCCATTCCGGTACTGGCAAAGGCTGCAACAAGCCTGCTGGATGTTGATGCTCAACCTTTACCTGTTGACATT
Organism: Pseudotsuga menziesii; assembly: GCA_001517045.1. Lineage (NCBI taxonomy): Eukaryota > Viridiplantae > Streptophyta > Pinopsida > Pinales > Pinaceae > Pseudotsuga > Pseudotsuga menziesii. The sequence continues at coordinate 22,339 of LPNX010803511.1, forward strand.
TCATACACCTGGAAATGTACTCAGCCATATCCCTTTTCATTCCTTGCCAAAAGTACTACTTCCTAGCTGTAGCAATTGTCTTCTGATATCCTGGGTGACCAGAATACGGAGCTTGATGGATTTCATCCATAACAACTCTCCTCAAATCTACTACATCTGGAATATAAATTCTATCTTTATAAGTGAGAAGCCCATATTATCCCAATTTATATCCCTCATACCTCTTCTCAAGACCTTGCTGTTGAATTTTGTCTTTTACCTGTTCATACAATTCATCTCCAGCAACCTGATTAACAATCTGCTGCCTCAAATCTGATTGACAAATACTAAGTGATGCCACATGCATTTCCTGTACCTTCCTGCTGAGTGCATCAGCCACCTTGTTTTCCTTTCCCTTTATGTGCTTGATTTCAAAATCAAACTCACATAAAAATTCCAGCCACCTTGCTTGCCTAGCATTCAGAGTAGGCTGGTCAAATAGATACTTCAGTCCACAATGATCTGTTCTGAGCTCAAATATTCTTCCCATCAAGTAATGTCTCCACATATTGAGAGCATGTACTATGGCTGCAAGATCTAGATCATGAGTGGCATAGTTCTTCTCATGCTCCTTTAGCTTTCTTGACTCATAACATATCATGTGGTTGTCTTGCATAAGGACTCCTCCAAGCGCTTGTCCACATGCATCGGTACATACCACAAAATATTTGTCTGGATCTGCAACCTTCAATACTGGTGCACTGGTGAAAAGATTATTCAACTGCTGGAAGCTTTCTTCACACCTCGATGTCCATTCGAACTTCAACCCCTTCTTTTGCAAAGAAGTGATTGCATGTGCAACTTTGGAGAATCCCTCAATGAATCTCCTATAGTATCCTGCAAGTCCCATAAAATACCTTACATCTGTCACATTTCTTGGAGTAGGCCAATTTGTAATGGCTTCAATCTTTTCAGGGTCCATAGATATACCTTCTTCTGAGATAATGTGGCCCAAGTACTGAATTCTATCTCTATAGAAGTCACACTTGCTCAGTTTCGCATACAGCTGATGCTCCCTGAGCAATTTCAATGTCAATCTCAAATGCTCTTCATGTTCTTCCTCATTCTTAGAATAAAAAAGAATGTCATCAAAGAAAACAAGAACAAACTTGTCCAAATATTTGCTGAAGACACTATTCATAAGGCACATAAATGTAGCCGGTGCATTTGTGAGACCAAATGGTACCACTACAAACACATAATGTCCATACCTTGTCCTAAAGGCTGTCTTATGAATGTCTTCATCCTTGATTCTTACCTGATGGTAACCAGACCTCAAGTCAATCTTGGAAAATACCTTTGCTCCTCTCATTTGATCAAAGAGATCATCAATCCTAGGCAATGGATATTTATTCTTTACAGTCACCTTATTCAATTGTCTGTAGTTAATGCATAACCTGAGTGTACCATCTTTCTTTTTTACAAACAGAACTGGTGCTCCCCACAGAGACACACTCGGTCAGATATACTTCTTTTCCAACAACTCCTGCAGTTGCATCTTCAATTATAACATCTCCGGTGTACTCATCCTGTAGGGTACCTTGGACACTGGTGCTACTCCTGGCACAAGTTCAATAGTGAAATCAATGTCCCTCTTTGGAGGAAGCCCTGGAATCTCATTAGGAAACACATCCATGAATTCCTGTAACACCTGATAGTCCTCCAACCTCAGAGTTTCATCACCTGTTTCCTCCACAATATGAGCTGCATACAACTGGCAACCCTTCCTACAGAACTTCTTTAACTGCATTGCTGAAACCTGTCGTACTGAAATCCCCTTTGGAATGCCTTCACAACTATTGGGTTCTCTTCTTCATTCATGCATTCAAAAGTCTTATTGTAACAGTCAAGCTTCACCTTATGAGCTTCTAACCAATCCATCCCAATGAGAACATCATAGGAACCAAGCGGTAGAACATTCAGATCTACGCAAGTGACTAACCCATCCATGACCAATGGACATTTCTCTACCGTTTCACTAACCTTTCTCTTAGTTCCAGTGGCTAGCTGAACTAACCAATACTTCCTATGCTTTACCTTCTTAAAAGCACAAGTCTGCACTACTTTAGGGGTAATGTAACTGTGCATAGAACTAGGGTCAATCAAAATAGAAATAGATTGCTCAACAATCTTACCTGCTACTTCAACCACAGTGGACTGGTGATCTTCCTGGAGGTCCTCCAATGCTGCATAAATCCTAGGGATTGCCCTTGCTACTTGACCCACTGTTTCTGCTTCTTGAATGTTGTAAGCTGGCCTTGCATTCTCATTCTCGAGTGGACAATTTCTACGCAAGTGAGGTCCTTCACATTTCCAACATTTGAGTGGACCTTTATTTAGATGTGGCTCTTTAGGCTTTCCACCTGTTACTCCAACTGGATCATTCGCGGCTTGGGAAGGCTGCTTCTATTGATTCCTGAATCTAGAAGGTTTGAAACCTTTCCTTTTTTGGTCCAACTTTTCATTCTTCTTGTCCTTCCATGCCTTCTGGTAATCAGGTTTTCCTTTACTTTGCTCATAGCAATACTTAGCTTTTCTTATTGCTTCTTCAAGAGTTCTAGGTTCATAAAACTCAATTATATCTTTGTAAGACTGAGGTAATCCACTCAGAAAACGTTGGACTTTCACTTTTTCATCTCTGATGTACCGGACATACCTCAATAGCTCCAAAAAATTATTTGCATACTCTTCCATGGTCTGCTGTCCCAATCTCAGCTCATGGAACTCCTTAATCTTGTCATCATAAAACCTATCAGAGAGGTACTTCTGCTTGAAATACTTCTTGAACTGTTTCCACTTAAGTTTCCTTTCACTGATCCTTTTTACCTGCTTGAAGTGTTCCCACCAAATGGATGCCCTTCCATTCAGATTGAATATGGAAACTCTTGTCTTCATGTTTCCTGAATAATCCTGCACCTGAAAGTACTTGTTTATCCCAAGAAGCCAAGCCTCAGCTTCTTGTCCTGTCTTTATTTTTCCATCAAATGTAGGAGGTTTAGCTTTCCTAAACTCATCTCGAGAACAATCCCTAAGGTGCCTTCTTCTTTTCCTTTTATGAGGAGAAGAGCTGGTATCTCCACTGGATTCTCCAGAGTCAGATGATCCACTGGAAGTCCTTCTCCTTCTCCTAGTGCTGCTCTTACTGCCTTCTGGTCTTGATGTACCTCATCCAGAATTTATCTTTTTCTACAAGTCTGTCAAACTTTCCAATATGGCAGCATTCAACTGATGCTTCTCTTCCTGGGCTTTTATTAAGCTTCTCATGGTGGCAGCAACATTTGACGGTCTCTCTTGGAATCTCCTTCCATTGGACTCAATGTCATCATTCCTAGTATGGACATTTTCCCCCATGGCATCTTCTGCTTGCTTGTCTGAATCCCGAGCATCATACCCATCTTGGGATCTCATGACTGAACCACCACTTACTTATCAAACTGCACTACCTGGAATGCTGCTCCTAAAAGTGACTATGATTCTGCAAACGTGTTAATAACACAAATGTTAGATGCATAATATTGACATAAACCAGCATTACATACCTTCTCTTGGAAAATTATAAAATTGCAATTTCCCAAATACTAGATATTTTCTTTCTCCGTTTTTGGCCCCAAAAATCCACTGGAAAATAGCCGAAAATCCCACTGAAAAATTATCAAAATCTGTGGGAAAATCCCACTTGAAAACCTCAAAATTTTCCCTGCACAGAATCGGCTCTCTTTCAACTATCCATCCGGCGTTTCGACAGTCGAAACCACCAATTCCTCTGCTATACATCGGCTATCGGCTCCATTAATCCTTCAGAACAATAGTCCATCAGCAGCCGCAACGGCGGGCGGCCCAATGTTAAGCTCTTCCATGCTGTCGGCGACTTAACCTCTTTCGTAGATTATAAGCTCATCGGCTGTCGGAAGCTTTTGTGCTTCGGGTGGTTTAATCATTTAGGCAGCCGTAACGGCGAAACACAATCTTTGATCTTCTTCCGACTTCGACAGCCCAATCGGCGTTGGCAGTTCTTCTCATCGGAAGCCAAATGACTTTGGCTCCCGCAATGGCGGCGCACAAACCACTTTCTCTTCTGATTGGCGGATTTTTACTTAGAAAATTTCCAACTCTCAGCGTCGACGATCTTTCCACATTGGAAGTCAAATGACTTTGGCTTCCGCAACGACGGCTCATGGAACACTATCCTCTTCTGCAACGGTGGCTCACGGAACGCTTTCCTCTTCCACAACGGTGGCTCATGGAATTCTTTCCTCTTATGCAACGATGACTCATGGAATGCTTTCCTCTTCCACAAAATTGGCTCTCGAACCACTTTCTCTTCCGTCGGCCATTCATTACTTAGAAATATTTTGGACTTTCTCCCGCGGCATCGGGAGCCTTTTAACATCGGAAGCCAAATGGCTTTGGATTCTGCAACGGCGGATGCTCACTTCGCCAACTCTTCCAACTACTCCAACACTTAACCAAATTTCCACGATTTTCTTCCCCGTCGGAAGACTTGGTGGTTTGGTCTTCCGCAACGGCGGATGGGAAATCACTAACTCTTCCGCAATGGCAGAAGTCTTTCCCCGTCGGAAGACTTGGCGGTTTGGTCTTCCGCAACGGCGGAAGACTTTCCCCGTTGGAAGACTTGGCAGTTTGGTCTTCCGCAACAGCGGAAGTCAATTCCGCTAGCGGCCCAACCGCTCAATCACTTAGACCATTTTTTTTTGAATTTTTGAATTTCACTGAATTCTGCCGGGCAGAAAGAAATATCGCTTCTATCACTGTCACTGCACCCTTCATGGCTCATGCAGGCCCATGCTGCAACATGAGCTCTGATACCACACTGTAACATCCCCGACCCTCCGACCGGCGAAGAGGACGCTACCATGGAGTTAACCATCCGGGCTACCAGCCCCATGAACATGTGAATTCATAAAAGATTGCTGAACTAAAATGCTTGAAATAAACATGCATATATGGTTATTTATCATTGTTAACACCCAAAAAGGTTCAATACCTCATCTACCCCATCACATGGCTCATTTGTCCATTTTCAGACCATATTTCCATCAAAAACCCATAAAACCATCTAAAAAGCCTCCAAAAGGCCATAAAACCCTCTTTTCCTCCAAAAAATATCCAAAATTCCTCCAAAAAGCAAAAATATCCAAAAAGGAAGAAAAAATATGAAATAATAAGGAAAATGAGGAAAAAAACCTAAATAGCTGAAACCCTAACCCTAAAACCGCATGGTTTCCAACTATAAATAAGGGGTGGAAACCCCTTATTCCACATCCACAATCATAAGTATCCTGCCTCCGCCAAAATTGCTCTTGAAATCCTAGCTCACCATTGAGCTGCTTTCACCGTAAGAGCCCCCTTTTGGCCCATTTCCACCATTGGAGAAAGAGAAGGAGCAGCTGGAGCTCGGAGCAACCTTTCGGATCAGCACAACGGGCTTCACCAACCTCCACATTGGAGGTCAGATTAATAAAATCTCATTCTTTACTTTTTACTGTTGTGCTTCATGAACATGTTTAGATTAGTTTTTATTTCTGTTTAGCATTATTTATTTCACATATTATTGAACTGCTACTAAGGAATCCATTTTCCTTAGTAGGTACTCATTCGTACAAGCTAGGTGTAAAACCCTAGCAACAGTTTTGGTGACTCCGCTGGTTTTTTATTTTATTTTATTTTTCGTTTTGTCCTTTCGGCTATCGTTTTTGGCCGCCGTAAACCGCCGTTTTTTCCTTCACAGTCGCGTTCCGACCGCGTCTTTCCAGTCCTTAGCTGTGACCCGACCGCGCCTTTCCAGCTCTTAGCTGTGACTCAACCGCGTACTTTTCCCTGTTTGCTGCGCTTCGACCGCGCCTGTTAGCTATTTTACCCACGACCTGACCGCCCTTGTTTTCTTCAAACCCATGATCCGCCCGAGTCTACCGACTTGAAACCCGCGACCTGACCGCGCCTGTTTTCTTCAAATCCACGGTCCGCCTGCGTCTACCGACCCGAAACCCGCAACCTAACCGCATATGTTTTCTTCAAACCCGCGGTCCGCCCATGTCTTCCGACCCGACACCCGCGACCTGACCGCACCTGTTTTCTTCAAACCCGCGGTCCGCCCGCCTGTGTCCTTCAGAAACCTGCAACTTGACCGCGACTGTTTCCTTCAAACCCGCGGTCCGACCGCGCGACTTCACCCCAGACCCGCGATCTAGGTTTTGCACTTGTTTCTGCCTTTTGAACCCAACCCCTTTGCTGCCATATCTTCTGCACCTGCACAACCATCTGTTCTACCTGCACTTTCGTCCCCCTTTACAAATTTTTTACAAATTTCAGCATTGTTTATTCAGATAATTTTGCATGATAAAATTTTTCTTTCAGTATTATTGATATTTAGGAAGTTTCCCTGACACTTCTCTTTTGGGTTCATAACCTCACAAGCACACAATCTGTCACCTAATTCAAGTGAGACTTAAAAACTACTTAACTCAACCAACATTCTAACCCCACTTGGGGAACATAAAAGAATTTTTGTAGTTAGGTAGGATCGGGGGGATAGGATTCCAATAACACCCCTCGGTTATTTACACTTGAGACATAGTTGTTGTCCATTAGGGAACCAAAATCCCTTAGTATTTTTTGACACGGTCACAACTGGTTTATCGGAGGGCCTCTCCCTTAGGAGGGTTGAAGTCATGAGATTGGCTCCGGAGGTCTGAGTGGAATACCGAACTCCATTCAGTAACTGAAGGGCTACCTTTCGCAGTTCTCGGGATATCCCTGTATAGGGGTATTGCGGTTAAAGGACCAAGTGAAAGATTTACCTTTCTGGACGTGTCATGAATGGGGTATCTTAGTTGCCATTCTTCTAGGATTTGACTACCCGATGTCCCTCCCGGTAGGGGGATACCTTAGCCACTTGGCTTCCCTATTCATATTGTCTGACTTGGATTTCATCACCTTGCAGAGGATACGTCTAGTTAAGTCATAATACTTTTAGTTAGGTGTCTGCATGCTCCCTTACCTCCTTTTGGTCTAGTGAGTCCACCATTTTTTATTTATAGGAAACCTGCTTCTTTGGTATTCTGACCATTTCTATTGATACTCCGCCTATTGTAGCATGCAGTTACAGTGGGTGTTTTGAGTTTTTGTTGGCCTGAGCGCCCCATTTTTTGAGCTCTCCTTCTGCACACTTGGTTGCATTAGAGTTTTTGAGCTGTTTTGTACCTACCTCAACCCACAAATATTTGACACCATTTGTCACCATTGAGTCCCCAAGACATTGTCGGCGCCTCAGAGGCGAGCCCCCACAGCACGGTTCACTGGACACCACCCGTCATCGACACAGATCTCGAGCCTTGTCACTTGACTCCACTCGTCAGTGACATAGTACCCCATCACCAGATACTGACGCCCCTTATTTTACCTCTGATTCTGAGCCAGAGTCTGAGAACCCTCTTTACACTGCCCCTACTAGCCCCATGGCTGGCGTGACTCCCATCTTGGTAGGGACCATTGGTGGCACATCCACCACGACACCAGTTACCACACCTACTTTGGGTATGCCCTCCACGGGGGCCCCCTCTACTGTTCCCCTCACATCACCAATTCCCGCAGCGGGAATACCTATCCTCACTCCATCAGTGACTCATACCACCCATGTTGGTGCAGGTCCATCCTATACCACCTTAGTTCCCCCACTTGGGGGCAACATCCCTCACATTACCCCTCCACTTGGGGGCATCGGCCCCAACTTGGTCCAACCCACTACCATGTCACATCCTTCGTCCAGTTTGCCATTCATGGCTAGCCTCAACCTGCCTGATCTAGCCAGATTAACCAATGACCCCATCTGACACGACCCTGCGTGGCCTCACATGCCCACCAAACTCCCCTCTGACATTCCTAAGTTCAAGGGTAAGGCAGGTGAAGACCCGCAAAACCATATCATGTCCTTCCATCTATGGTGTTCCTCCAACTCCATAGTAGACGACTCCATTCGCCTCCATTTATTACAGCGCACTTTCACTGGCTCTGCTGCCAAGTGGTATATCGAACAGCCCCATGGAACCCATGCCACCTTTACTTCCCTGGCCTCGACCTTCCTCCAGTTCTTCCAGTTACCTGTCCTCTATGACGCAGGCGTTGAGATCCTACTATCATGCAGACAGAACACGGCTACCCACATCACAGACCACATTCATGAATGGCGTCGACGCCGTAGCCTATACAAAATCAAGTTAGATGACCGGATCTTCCTAGATTGGTTCCTTAAATCCCTCCTTCCTATCATTGCTAAGGATGTGGCATCCGAAAGACCCCAGTCTGAAGAAGAGGCTATCCTTAAAGCCCAACAGTTCAATCTCATTTACGCCCAGTCAGGTTACCTTTATACCATCATACCTGACGCCCCCCGCGACAATTCCTCCCAACACGATGCGTCGGGGGCATCCCATGCTGCCGATGGCATCATTGGCCGCGTTTCTTCGCAGCCTCAGCCATTTTCCATAGCTCTTCCTACCGCTGGCCTTGACCCTTTACGGGCCACCTCACAGTCTGGAGCAACCAACTCGTATCCCCCCATGACACATCACCACCATACCCATGGACCCTCATGTCCACCTTAGTGTTTCGGTAATATGACTCCCGCTTAACCCCCCCCACCCGATCGCACCTCAGCCCTACTATCACCAGCAGGCTGCACCAGCTCCTGCGCCGTCACAAGCCAGACCTCATTATTGCCTGCTGCAGGCAGCCCATGTGGCAAACCCACAACCTGCTCCACAACACTATCCGCAACACCCTCAGGTTGCTGCCCCTGTGCATCCTCCACCTACATATCATCCACCGCAACCTGCTCCAGCCCCTGCGCAACCTCAGAATCCACCTACTGTCCAAGGGCAAGTTTACGCTCAAAAAAACTCGCAGCAAAACCAGAACAACCAACGCAACCAGGGCCAACAAAACCGCGGCAGAGGCCGGATTCGTGGGAACAACCAACCGACCGAGCAAGCTGGTCAACACCCTATACCCCCTGCTAGTCATAATGCGGCCCCTGCTAACCAAAACCCTGATCGCCCGTCCAAGCAAGCTAAAAACCCCAATTTGCGAACAAACTACCCTTGTTCTGTTTGCGGGGTCTATGGCCACTACACACATTTTTGTCCACATATGGAGCGGGTTCGGCAACTTTGGGCTGCTGATGTACAACGCCAAGGGCAGGCGGCTCCTCAAGCACCACCCAACCCGCCACCACCTCAGCAGCCACCTTTGGTCTTGCAAAACCCCTTACCAACCCAAGGCGTAGTGAATACTGAACCATTGCCTCCCCCTCAAGCTAACGCACCACCCCAACAAATCACTTATGCTGCTCCTGATCAACCCATTTTTGACTCAGGGACCCACCATTTTTTGATGATGCCCTCCGATGAGGTCAACCTCCAAACTCGGCGGAACCAATATGGCTCCACCACTTAAGCTCCCCCCGCTGATAAACCCACTAACGCTCATCCCACTGATCAGGCATTACGTATACCTCCACCTCCACTAGATGGCGCCCCCAAAGCACCTCGTTTCCCACTTCGCCGTATCAACAACAACCCCAATACGCGGGCTGCATCAAACTACAACATTGTCGATGACTTAGCCCAATCCCCCGCAGCCATGTCTGCGTTAGAAGTCTTAAAAAACTACCCTTCGCAGCGCAAGACTTTACTCTCAGCCATTGGGGCTATCGATCCAAATGATTCGCAGTTAATGACATTTGATTTAGACCAATCCGAACCCCGCCTACCTTCCACTTTGGCGTTCCATGTTTCTGTTTCCATTCGGAATTTTGTCATCCGTCGATGCATTATTGATGAAGGTGCCTCTACATGTGTCATGCCCATCTCCATCTAGCAGCAAATGGGATCCCCCCCTCTCCAGCAGTCCTCTACTGTGTTGCGAGCCTACGATGGCCATTCATCTCAACCACATGGCCTATTAACTAACGTCCCCGTCCAGCTGGCCGAAAAACTTGTTCACATAAACATCGAGGTTATCAATGCACAGCTTCATTACAACCTTTTACTTGGCCGCAGCTTCATGTATGCCATGCGGGCAGTTGCTTCTACTGTTTTTCGTACCATGATGTTCCCCCATGAGGGATGCGTGGTCAAGGTTGACCAACTCACTTACCATGATCCCAATGCCCCCGCGGCACCCGAAAATGTTCTCCCCATGGTTGAACAACCTATTTCGAGTGCCACCACCTCATTCGTTTCTTCTATGGGACCCGGAGTTTACTCCGACGCACCAATGACCTTGACCTTCCCATCTATTCCACCCCCATCACCTGCCATGGTTGAACCATATGTTTCGGATGTCACCACCTCATTTGTTTCCTCAGACGCACCAATTTCCTCGACCTTCGAACCTATTCCACCCCCGTCACCTGCCGCTGAAGTGTCTGACCTATGTACCCTGTCCCATAGCATGCGAACTCCTACTAATCAACCGCCCTTGTTACCTCAACCCCCTTTGGTACCTAGTCACATTGGTACTACACCCATCCATACCATTCCTTTCCTCTTCCCTCCCTCAGGAGTAGTTAGCGCCCCGGTCATGGCCACCCTCAGCCTTCCTGGGTTAACCTTAGGATTACCCGTTTGGTATCTTTCGTCCCTCGTTCGTCCGTCGACACCAGATATAATCCTGCAACTGGTGCAACCCATTCTCACTACTAGTCAACCACCTCTCGGTGTCGCTACCCCTTCATCCTCCACGAAACCCCCCCCTCTTCTTCCCAAACCAACTGGGGACAGAGGCCCCCAACCTTACACTGCTGTCCCACCTCCCAAGACAGTAAAAAATCCCCCTGTGTTTCGTGCTCCTCCCAAATGCGCGCTGTGCGATGAGTTGGGCCATGCGACTCACCTATGTCCTCAGTTACCGATGTTACAGAAATACATGCAAATGCTTGACGACGACCCCACTATCCCAGTTGTCCATCTAGAATCAACCCCTAAGCCTTGAGACAAATCCCTGCGCACTAACCACTCCTGTGCCTTATGCGGTGTCTACAGGCATTACTCACATCACTGTCCCGATCTCCCCGAGTACAGAGTAGCTCTCTTTGAAATGAACAATCTGGATCTTGAGACGGCACCACCCACCATTACGGAAATCCATTCCCCGGTCTCTTCCCCTTCCGGAGAGGTCAATACCACTCTCTTTGAGATGAACAATCTGGATCTTGAGACGACACCACCCACCATTGTGGAAATCCATTCCCCGGTCTCTTCCCCTTCCAGAGAGGTCAATACCACTCTCTTTGAGATGAACAATCTGGATCTTGAGACGGCACCACCCACCATTGTGGAAATCCACCCCCCGGAATCTTCCTCTTCCGAAGAGGTTAATACCATTTATATGATCTCTTCCACCACCACTCCTTCGTCAACCGATTTGACGACACAAACATTCCGCACGGATGAGGAGATTCTCGAGGCTCTCACTACCCTGGATTATCCTTGGGATGACATGCACCATCGTTCCTACTTCCTCCCTGATTGAACACTTCCTCCTTCCTAGCCATTAATTCAGAGTCTTCTTATTTGCTTTTAGACTCCTTAAAATTGAAACCAACCACGAGCATGAACTATCATGGGCTCGTAAAATCCACATGACAGTACCATTCCATCAATTCAAAGTCTTCTTATTTGCTTTCAGACTCCTTAAAATTGAAAGCAACCATGAGCATGAACTGTCATGGGCTCGCAAAATCCACATGACAGTACCATTCTATTACTTCAGAGTCTTCTTATTTGCTTTCAGACTCCTTAAAATTGAAAGAAACCACAAGCATGTACTGTCCTGGGATCGTAAAATCCACACAACAGTACCATTTTATATCCACACTTCTTCTAGTTCCCTAACCCATGAAGAAGTCCCCCCACGTCTCTTGGCGCTATGATCGATCCTCTCAGCAGCACCCCCAATCAGGTCGCCTTTGTTCAGAGTATTCTGCAATCTCCTGCCATTTTACCACAGCTTGAGTCTCCCTCAACCCATTCACCCTCAGATCCTATACCGCTATGATCCCTTTACCACCAGTCAGTCTCATATGCTGCCCGATCATCCCCGCCATCATACTCTGAACAAAGGAAGTTTGAGTCCACCCACTCTACTTGCCCAGTTATTCCCCAAAGTTTATCACTCCTGCCATCAGTACTATCACAGTTCGTTTTTTCACCTCACGCTCCTGTCAAGGAAACATCACTGCCTTGATAGTTGCAGGTCTCCCTCTGTCGACAATAGCCCCTCTATTCCAGAGGATAGACCCAGAGGCCCCTGCGCCTTGGACCCATCACAATCTGTGATGAGTGCCTACGAACCATTTTGGGAGGAGTCATCATTGCCTCCCCGAATAGTTGTTTCTCACATGCTCGACTTCAACACCTTTATCGCATCGTTGAGAATCGCGCAGGATGTGTATCCTTTCCATTACGTGTCGAAGACCCCGGATTTCCCCCGACTCTAACACATTGGTGAGTCACTTTGGAATGCCCAGTGATATGTTCCCATGGATGTCCAGGCTGCGTTGGAGATTTTCTTCGGAAGCCATCTAGTTCCATGCTTCCTTGAGTACCCAGTTCAGTTCCAGATCAGTGTACCATTGCAAGTATGACCGTTGTCACTTTGATCTAGCAGATCATCAGTTCCTTTGGAACCACATTCAGTAGCATTGTTGTCATTCCAGTGCATCAGTTTTCCAGTTCCGACATGGTCATCCTGGCAGTATGTTCCAGATTTGTGTCCCCTCTGGACACTTATGATATACACAGTGGTCTCCTATGTATCCTACAGGACCCTCTTTTTGGGCCTCACAGTTATTTTTATGTATCTTGATACGAGCATGGGAATGCCCGCCTCGTCCATATGATCAGATGATTCCTCATCCATTATTGATGTTATGTACTTTTCAGTCCTTGCAGTTGGTTCGAGATCGTTGTTCCGGGCTTCAGTTGGTTCCTTCTCTTCTCCACACCCCAACAAAAAATGAATATGACTCATGATGTCCATCGGCCATACGATGAGCTCCTACCCTCGCACATCAGGGGACAATCTGTTAACACCCAAAAAAGGTTCAATACCTCATCTACCCCATCACATGGCTCATTTGTCCATTTTCAGACCATATTTCCATCAAAAACCCATAAAACCATCTAAAAAGACTCCAAAAGGCTTAAAATGCCTCCAAAAGGCCATAAAACCCTCTTTTCCTCCAAAAAATATCCAAAATTCCTCCAAAAAGCAAAAATATCCAAAAAGGAAGAAAAAATATGAAATAATAAGGAAAATGAGGAAAAAACCCTAAATAGCTGAAACCCTAACCCTAAAACCGCATGGTTTCCAACTATAAATAAGGGGTGGAAACCCCTTATTCCACATCCACAATCATAAGTATCCTGCCTCTTCCAAAATTGCTCTTGAAATCCTAGCTCACCATTGAGCTGCTTTCACTGTAAGAGCCCCCTTTTGGGCCATTTCCACCATTGGAGAAAGAGAAGGAGCAGCTGGAGCTCGAAGCAACCTTTCGGATCAGCACAACGGGCTTCACCAACCTCCACATTGGAGGTCAGATTAATAAAAAATCATTCTTTACTTTTTACTGTTGTGCTTCATGAACATGTTTAGATTAGTTTTTATTTCTATTTAGCATTATTTATTTCACATATTATTGAACTGCTACTAAGGAATCCATTTTCCTTAGTAGGTACTCATTCGTACAAGCTAGGTGTAAAACCCTAGCAACAATCATACACAGCAGAAGTGACATACATTCATACAAGCATTCAACATGTTCATCATGATCATTAGCAGTAAATAGGATTGCAGAAGTAAAATAGAGAAGATTACTTATCTTTATAAATAAATCGTTCCGCAACCAGCTATGTCGCTACAATGTTCCACCCAACCATAGGCTAGCACGCTCCTAGATCTCTCAGCAATGTTTCCACCCCCGAGCCGGGCATGACTCCACAAGGATTAAGGAACTAACAGGATTACACATAGCAAGGAATAACAACACAATAAGGGTACACAGTTCATCCAAGCCAACACTGTTGGTTTTATCAGGCGAACAACAGATCATCCAAGCCCACAGAGTTGGCTTTATCAGGCCGTCCAGGAGCTGGGAAAGGCTAATGCTAAGCTGGTGAGCTCACTGAAGAGCTGCAGACACCAACACCAGAGCCAGCCTGGATTCTAAGACACCCACACACACCCAACACAAGGAAGTCAGCCCCTTCTCTGCAACGCAGTCCCTCAGACCCCGATCTTCCCTCTAGTGCTCTTCAGGGGTTGTGGAGAAGAAATCCAGATCAAAAGCTCTGTTCATGTGGTTCTCAACACAATAGGTTTTTCAAGCATCTCAGGCCATCATTCACCAACCCAAAACTAGTCCAGGGACAATTATGATGAACCCATAGTGGTCCAACCTTCATTACTATCGCTTGGGAACTTGTACATATCGGAAAACGATCAAAATTCACGGCCAACATACACGGTTCAACGCGGATTCACGGGAAGAATCACCCCCAATCCCATCAATTCATGGAAAGGCAATTCCCAGAATTCCCGCTGTGATTCCCCAATGGTGAAAAAAACAGTGCACGGTCTAATACGTGCAAACAAAATTCGGTTCTCTATGTGGATGAAGAAACGAATTGCAGACCAGCAATTAGTGCGAGGGAGAGAAGACCGACACACAACGGTTGGTAAAAAGTTTTATTCCTATCCTGCATGAGGAAGACGAATGGCCAAGATCCGAGGGAGTGGGAAGAAATCATTCCCACGTCGTGGAGAGGGGAGCAAGCGTGGCATGGCAACGGTCTTCTTGCCAGCCAATCACTGCCTCAGCCAACAAACGGAAAACTAACCAAGGGAGGTGGCAAATTTTCCTCGTGACTCAATGTTCCACATTCACGTCCCCCTTTCCTTACCCTATGGAATCATGCCCCTTCTCAATTTAGTTGCTAGGAACATAGTTGGTTGAGTGGTTTTAATTAAAAAGCATGTTTACATGATGCCGTAAATAAATATATGCCACATGTCCCGACATACCATCGGTGACCATTCCTAATCAGAAACACAACATAACCAAATCTTATGGTGGGGCCTTGGCCTTGAGCTCCGCACCAATATTATTTACAACATAAGTATCTTATTTATTTTAATGGAAGCAGGGATTAAAACCAGGGTATTACATTTCTGGTCTGTGGAATTTTTTAAGATGATTGGAAATGCACTGGGGAATTTTCTTGAGGTTGATTTGTCTTTTTTTTAAACTGGTATATGCTGTTTGGAGAAAGTATTGGTCCTTATTGATATGCGTAATGGTATTGCTGAAGACATTGTTAATAAGAAAGGAGATACCGTTTTTACCCAGTCTCTGGATTATGTATGGTTTCCCTTTCGTTGTAATCGTTGTCATTGTTATGGACATTTGTTAGCCCACTGTCACTTACCTTTTTTGAAAAAACAGTTGTCCACTTTACCTAAGTCCAAATGTGTTTGGAAAATCAAGAAAGTTGAACTTCCTGCTGAACTAGACTTATCCATTGATGATCAAGAGGGTATTATACCTTTGACTTCAGTTAACTGTGTAAAAAACTCTTTATCACCTTCGATTTCTGTTAATTCCATTGAATCTGTTGAACCTATAGATGAGGTGATATGTGATTCGACTTTAAGACCTCTGAGTCTGATTTCTTTGGTTGATTTTGAGGAGGGTAACATTCTAAGTAATTATCTGGAGAAAGGTGTGGAACATTTGGATAATTTTATTTTAGATGAGTCCAGCTTTAAGGATTTAGGGTTTTCTTCCACTATTAAGGATTCTAAAGGAACTAGTTCTGGTTACTTTCTGAGATCTAGTTCCAAGGTTTTATTGGATTCTGCCTCAGCTATTGGTTTTAAGAGATTTTTGACTCATACTAAATTAGTTGAGTCTGTGAAGGGGTTTTATTATTCTGATGATGTTGGGGCACTTAGAGAAGTGGATGCCCATTGTAGGGTTTCATTATGATAGTAATGACCCTTAATTGTAGGGGTTTAGCTAGTAAACCTAAAAAACTAGCTATTTGTAGGCTAGTGTTTGATCACTCTATGGATGTTCTGTTTTTACAAGAAACTATGGGTGATGGGGTTCTGTTTGCTTGTAATATGGAATTATTACTACCTAGTAGGAATTTTGTTCTGTGGATGCTAAAGGAAAATTGGGGGGTTTGCTAGTGGGCTAGAGGAACCGCTTTTTACTTTTCTTGAATTCCTGGGCAATGGATTCGGGATTATGTGTTTCTCTATATTCTACTGAAATTCAAATGGAGATTTGTTTTGTTAACATATATGGACCTTATGTTGATAGGGAAGGGTATTGGAACAATCTCTTGGATTTTATAAGTGTTGACTGTACTAGGATTATTTTCAGTGGGGATCTGAATTTTTCCTTGGGTTTATCATAGATTTGGAGAGATAGGGCCAGAATTGACTGTCTATCTGAATTTTTTTCAAAAATCTTGGATGATCATGGTCTGGTGGATATTTTACCTAATGTGACTCTACCCACTTGGACTAATAGGAGAGTTGGTAGTGAGAATATTAGTAAACGCCTTGATAGATTGATGATTTCTGTTGACCTATTGGAATTTGAGCTTTGCTTTCGTCAATGGGTGGGGTGTGGGGGAGAATCAGATCATCATCCTGCATTTTTACAGATTTCAGGTCATGATAAAAATTCACATTCTCCATTCAAGTTTAATTCACATTGGCTGGAGCATGAGGATCTGGTTATTTTATTGAAAAATACCTGGAAGGTGTTTGATGTGAATTTTGATTTGTCTCCTGCTTCTCTGTTTTCTGCTAATATTATAAAGATTAAAAATGTTTCTATTTGTTGGTCTGTTAAGAGGAAAGAACAAGACACTAAATATTTAGTTGAGATTGAGTTTTTATTAGAGGATGCTTGTACTAAATTAGGTTTTGGTTATTCCACTAATGAGGATAAGGCTTCTCTTTATGTATTGGAATCTAGAAGGAGAAATATTTTGTTAGATAGAGAAAAAGAAGCTAGACAGAAAAGTAGGGCTATCTGGTTGCTTTGTGGTGATGATAACACCCCTTTCTTTCATAAATTTGCTAATCACGGGAAATTTACAAGCTCTATATGGAAGGTTGCAAATGATAGGGGTAACATTGTTGAGGGATTTGAGTCTATTGCTGGGGTGGGTGTTCATCACTTTGAAACTTTGTTTAAAGAAGATGCAAATCTACATCTCTCTGAAATTCTGGAAATTGCTGATAATTTTCCTTTTCATATTTCTGAAAGTGAGAATTTAGATCTTATGATTCGTGTTACAATTGTGGAAATTCAGTCTATTTTATCTCTTAGTAAAAATGATAAGCGTCCTGGACCTGATGGGATCCCGGTGGAAGTTTATAGGGCTCTTTTTGATGTTTTGGGAAGGGATTTGTTAAGAGTTGTTGAAGATTCGAGAATCAATGGGAAGATCCCTGTTGTTTTTAACTCCACTTTTATTGCTTTGATACCCAAGACTGATACTCCTAAGTCATTTGATGACTTCAGACCAATATATTTATGTAATTTTATATATAAGATCATTGGTAAAATCATTTCTACTCGAATTAAAAATATTTCGGGGAGAATTATATCTAAAGAACAGTTTGGTTTTTTGCCCGACAGACAGATTCATGAAGCTGTTGGAATTATTCAGGAAGGCTTGCATTCCATCCATTGTAAGGGTTTGAAATATGTTGTGCTTAAAATTGATTTATCTAAGGCATATTATCGTCTAAATTGGACATATTTACGGGTAATTATGTCTAAAATGGGCTTCTCAGTACCTTTTATTATGTGGGTGATGAGAAACATTTCTTCAATTTCTTTTGTTGTACTTATTAATGGGGTGGCATCTACTTTATTTAGATCTAGCTGAGGGCTCGGACAAGGATGCCCTTTGGCTCCATTAATTTTTCTTATTGTGGTAGAAGGATTGAGTAGGTACATTCTTAAAGCTCAAATTAGTGGGGCATTTCAGGGTATCTCTTTTGGCAACAATATTATTCTATCTCATATTTTATTTGTGGATGATATTATATTGGTCACTGATGGTTCTGAACAGTCATTATCAACTTTATATGAGTTTTTGATGGTATTCTGTAAAGCTTCTGGAATGATTATTAATGAGGACAAATCTTCTTTTTAATTTTCTGGATTGGAAGAATCTGAGTTGATTTTAATTCAGAACATTTTCTCTTTCAATGTTGAAAAAATTGAGATGGGTATGAAATATTTGGGTTTTCATCTAAAACCTTGCATATATATATGTTGAAAGATTGGGATTGGCTCATTACCAAAGTGGAAAAGAGAATTAAGAACTAGAGTTTTAGATGATTATCTAAGGGAGGAAAACTTATTTTGGTAAAGGTTGTACTTGAGGCCATTCCAGTTTACTGGATGCATTTTTGGATACCTGAGGGAATTCTTGAAAGAATCAGAAAGATATGCTTCAAATTCTTATGGTCTGGAAACAGAGAGGCCTCTGGACTACCTTGGTATTCATGGAAGATTCTGGCCAATCCCAAATCTTTGGGAGTATGGGGTCTGAAAATACCTTCCTTATTTGCTAAATCTCTTGCTGCTAAAACTGTATGGAATTTGATTAATGGTACAGGACTTTGGGTGCATATTGCAATCCAGAAATACATTTCACCCTTATCTTTACTATATTGGATAAGGATTTATGTAAAGAAAAAGAATGGAATTTCCATTTGCTAGAAAACAGTTCTTTGGTCTTTTGATCTCATAGGATAGTCACTTGTGTGGAGAATAGGGACTGAAACGAAGGTATGTATCGGCATTGACCCATGTCTTAGATGAAAATGGAGGCATATTTTACCAATCTCCATGATGGATAAACTTCATGATGATGGTTATTATGTTTTAAAGGATATTGCTTGTAATGGGACAACATTACTATAGGATCAGGGTTGGTTGAATGCTAGTTTTCTTGGTTTTGATGACCAAGAAATCATTATTTGGAGTTCTTATGTAGCTCTATTGACATCTAGTCATGTTCGAATTTCAACTGAGGATGATCAGCTGATTTGGAGCCTATCCAAAACTAGGAAAGCATTAACATGGGACATACTGTGTAGAAAAGGTAGAGAAGGACCAGGTAGGTGCTATCTTCGCAATATGGAATCTGAAACTAATACTCATATTGGTTTCGAGTGTTCATTCACTAGGAGGGTTTGGTCAGAAATTGAGGACGAGTTAAGATATAACAATTTGTGGAATGGAATATCTATATTAGATTGTGTTCAAAACTGGGTTCTGCATGCTGAGGCATAATTTAAGAATGGTTGTCAATGAACAAATTGACAAATCATCTCCTTGGGGGTATTTTGATGGTTCGACAACTGGAATACCTCAGATATGTGGGGTAGGAGGCATTCTGCATTTATTTGATGAGCACTCTTTTGCTTTTTCTACTAGTCTAGGGCTGGGAACCAATAATTATGCTGAGCTTTTAGCTTTAGAGTTGCTTATCATTTTGGCTTTAAAGCAGGGGGTTCAAACTTTGCATATTTTTGGGGATTCACAGCTGGTGATCAATTGGGTATCAAGTGCTAATGTGATGGAAGGTCACTGGAAAATTTTGGAGTATAGAGGAGCTGAAACACATGAGACTTTTCAGATTTTTTAGTTTCCTGGTTGGAGGGGGGGGGTATCATGAGACATTGGTTTTTTTTATAAGTTTTATCTGTTGATAGTGACAGTGCTTATGACAGTGTTTCATTTGACTATTTAAAATACTTTTTTTTTTATATATGATAGTTTAATGATGAATATCAATCAATGATTTGAGAAAGTTTGTTGATGGATTTTGGACAGTTCTTCTGGGACAGTTTGGACTATTTTGTGGATTTGTGACAGTTAGAGACAGTTTTTTGGACAGTTTTCTGGACAGTTTTAGTGACAGTCATCATGATTACAGTATTTGTGATAGTTTTGGATGTTTATAAAGACTGAATTAGATGATATACAAATTTATCATAGTTTTTGGAAGCATAGGCCTATTGGATGTAATGAATAGTGTTAATACTACTTTCTGGTTTTGATATCTATCATTGAATGTAGTTTTAATTGTTTTTGAATATTTGGGTTGATATAATTTGATTTTTAAATCAATTATTACCTATTGTAACAACCATTTTTGATGATGTAAATTTTGAGGAAATGAACATTGATCTAATAAAGATAGTGGTCTATATGATGAATGTAATTTTTAATAAAGTTACGGTTTTTTTCCGTAGAAAAAAAAATGAAAAGTCCATAAGATTTTCATTTCAAGTATTTAATATTGTAATTTGCTTTCACATGAAGGAAAAAATACTTATAACTATGTTGTAAAAGCAAACAAACAATTAAAAGTACTTTATTTAATAATGTAATTTAAAAAATACTAACTATGGTGTAAAAGCAAACAGTGAAAAGTCCATAATATTTTCACATATTTAATAATGTAATTTGCTTTCACATTAGGAAAAAAATACTAATTATTTGGCAAAGAAAAACTTGCACTATCTCCCATGTCCAACTATGTATATACGTGTAAGCGACTAAATTTATTTACATACTTGGTTTTCTACATGTCTGACGATACAGAACTTCTTCGCATACTTTCTTAACTTATTATCAACTTCTCATTAAAACATATGAGCTTAAAAAAAACATGTATGTTTTGTTCATCCAATGAAAAATTCAATCATCAACAGACCAACAGCTAAGTCAACTACCAACAGCAAATTCAACCATTGACTTCACTGTTTTTGTCCATCCAACAGGGAAATCAATCAACAGGGAAGTCAATCACCCACTAACCAACAGCGAATTCAACCACCAACAGCAAAGTCAACCATTGACTTAGCTATTGATCCCTTGGATAGACCGAACATACACACTAAAACTATGCTTAAACCCTACAGCCCTAAAACTATGCTATAGACTCCTTTTATTTCCACTGGTACACCAAATCTATTGGTATGAGAGTCCACATCAGGCTATTCCGTTAGCAATGCAAATATACTTCAAGAATTACAGTACAGGAAGATGAGGAGTTGGAACAAGAAAGAGTGGATTTTCCCTTGCTACTGTAAGTCCGTGATTTTCTTCAGACATGTCCAATTTCGATTCATTCATGCACTCATCTGGGATCCTCCAGTTGAAGCAGTGCAAGAGCTGCGCCACACAGAACTCTACAATAAGCATTCCCAATTGCTATCCGGGACATCCTCTCCTACTTGCTTCGAACAGAATCCACTCTAAGTTTTGCACTTTTGCGTCTAGGAACCCTGCTTCCATGAATCTCTCTGGCTTGAAACTTTAAGCATCTTCCCATAACTTCGGGTTCTTTCCAATTGCCCATAAATTCAACACAAGTTGAGTTCCCGAGGGAATTTCATAGCCCAACACACTGCAATCCTCCATAGATGAATGTATAATGGAAAGCGGCCCGGGCGGGTGGAGTCTAAGAGTTTCTTTCACCACAGCTTGTAAATAAACGAGAGAAGGAAGATCAGATTCTTGTACCATACGCTCCAATCCAACTACATGTTCCAGCTCATTCTGAAACTTCTTCTGCACTTGAGGGTTTCTCAGCACTTTTGACATTGTCCACTCTATGCTTGTAGCCGATGTGTCCGAACCAGCGTATAGCATATCCTGCCAACAAAACAAATCCAAAACAATGTCAAGATCATCACCGTAACATATTTGATTTAAGACATTGAAATTTAAGTATAAGATAGAGATTAATCTATACATAGAGGAAAAATTTTATATTGTCTCGTGTAATTTGGAACCGATCCATATCTTCATCGGTAGACGCAGCAAGCAAAACATCCACAATATTGGGCATGACGTTAGGGGTTTTCTACGGCGAAGCGTGTTCCTCTACTATTTTGTCGAGCAAGTCATCTTGTATCCTATGTATGTTCTTCAATCGACGGTTGAGACCTTGAAGATCCATCCAGCCCAAGTATGGGATGTCATCTCTGATGTTAAAAGAACCTGCCAATATAAACGTTTCTTTGATCATTGAATTGATCTTTGTGCCAGCAAATAAGTCTCGGTCAGAATACTTTTTACCGAAGGTCATCCTGCAGATTACATCAATCTAAAGGCTGACACGATTTTGCAAAGGTTTATAGGAAGATAGCCTCCACAATCTGAATTAATTCAATACTAACCACCAATGGGTTGGCTCCACTTTGCTACAAGTGCATAATGTGTGCTATTGCACAATTATATTAATGTGATAGTTGGTGTGATAGTTGATGGGATGACCTCCCGAGTTTTTGGGAAATACAATTGATATGAAAACAAATATATTAAAATTAATAATTATAATTCTATTTATATCATTAATAATATAAATATATATATTTATCATTTGTTATCTAAATAATGAACTTTTAATTTTATTAAATGTATTGGTAATCAAGGATTGGCTCCCGGCTTTTTTAGTTTATTTATTTTGATCGGAAACTCGGTCATTACTTACGATGGAGCCTTTGACTTTACAACATCTCAAGGTTTATTACTAGGATTACCATTGGAATTTGGAGCAAATACATTCTCAAGTGGTAATATTTATTGTATTATAAGACATGTTGTGGAAAGGGGTTCTAGTTTAAGTGGATATTAGGGATGGAAATTGAAATAGTAAGAAGGGATTCTGTTTTGATTCAAGGATTGAATTTATGGAGGTTTCTGCTTAGGTGTGTAAAATTCCATGCAAAAGGATACCTTTGGAATCACTGCTTAATTAAGACATCAACTTGGCCAGGGGGTGTAAGTTCTAGCTAAGGAAAAAGGAAACAACTACCCAAGTGAAGTGGTTGAAAAGTCAAAATAAGTGCACTCTCCTATGGGATTGATACTGCATAAGGAAGTGTCGAGCGAGGAGACTCTGAGTATCATGGAATACTCTAAAAATAAGGTAAGAATTTTGTCTCTATATGGAATTTTTGTTCTACGGATAATAAGTAAATCCATCTAGAGATTCAACATATCCTAGAAAGAGTTTTAGAACCTCCTCTAAATTTTGTAATTCGTTGCAATTAATTAAACATAATTTTCATATCTTTCAACTTTAATACTCTACTGGTCACTGCGTTAAACTTTTGTCTAACTTTAACGCTATGTTGGTCACTGCTTTAAAGTTGATTATTGAGATGTTTCAACAAATGCCATGTACAGAAAAATAGAGGATAATGTTACTAAATAATCATAACCATTATTTGGATCAACATTATACTCAGATACTTTTAAGTTTGATCTTGTCACTGAAGGGACAAGTCAATCTGGGTAAAAAAATTGTGTACCTTGATAGAGAGTTCAAGTATAAGTAAACAAACCTTAGTTCTTCAATCAAATTTGAAGTACATTTATACACATCATCATGCTGCAGATAAAGACTTACACAGCCCATTGAAGGTAGATCACGTTGAGTAGGAATGAAGCCATGCAGGTGTAAATAAAACCACACTAGGATAGAGACCACGAGTAATAGATATAGCACTCATGTAAATACGCAGCTGGGTTTACGCTCACAATCTACAATCATGTAGATGGTGAAGTGCATGCAGGTGGAGATTACACAAACAGGCACGCAGAGGTGTGAGAAAAGTAAGCCATGCAATGGAAGAACCCGTAAAGTGTGAGTAAGGTGAGCCACTCATAGGAAGAACATGCAGAGCGTGAGAAAGGTGAACCACTCATAGGAAGAACATGCAGAGAGTGAGTAAGGTGAGACCCAGTCCCAGTCACGGTTAGCTGCAACAGAATATATGTAGGTCATAAATAAGGAAGGGTCCTAGAGAAGAAACAAGGACCTAGCCCATTCATGGAGTAAGTGTCGCGTGGGACAAAACAGAACAATCATGCACAAGAAGTATGCGGATGCTTGCATAGTCACAGTGGAATATCCGAGAAGACCTATCACATTGAATTAGGAGTCACTGTAAGCACTAGTCATGAGCGGGAAAATAAAAAAAAATGCAGGGGAAGGGCACTCATGAACAAGAAGTGATACTTCACTTGATGATGTTACAACTGAAGAAAAACTTAATCTTATATAAGGTAGGTAAGATAAATAAAAAATCATCATAAAATACTTTAGGTGTAAAGGTAAAACAATGAAAAGTCCAATGTTCATTATATAAAACCATAAAATAAATGTTAATGGTTTTATAATAAGGTCAAAAGGTAAAAGGTCCAACATAAAGTAAATAGTCCAAAAACCATAAGTGGTTCAAAGTTCCTTTAATAGAACATAAAGTAACCATAACAATAATTGAGGCAACGGTCCTTTAATGAAACCATAAGGTAAATACACTCAGAATAAAATCCATAAAGTAGGAGTCATCATAATCAAAGGTACAAACAAGTAAGAGTGTCAGGTCCAAGTAAGGTAAAGGACCAAATGTCAACCAAGAGGGTCACAACAACCCACATACCCACATGCTAATGTGAACCATAAAAGATGGAAAAATGACTCCTTTAGGGATAACAAAACTAGTAAACTTTTCTCTCTCTCAAGGTACATTGTTTTATATATTTTGGCATCACTGTACAAGGGAAAGATCCAAACAAATGGTACAATCCTTAGGTCCTCAACACTGCTCCTAAAGGACATCATAAAGGGGTTCTTTGTCCCTTAAGGAGAAACCTAGAAATAACCAATTGGGAGAGGCGACATCACAAATTTAGCTAAGTAATTACAAATAACAAAAATATTGTAAAGATTTGTTCATTTAAGAACACCTGGACCTTCCTATTTATACCCATGCGCCAATCTGGCACCTTACAATTATCAGCCCGTAAGAGTAAAGTGGAAGCCAATATTATGTAACAACACAAAAACTTACCTATATCAACCAAAATCATAACAAAATACTAAATTAACATTCACTATCAAGCGAAAGAAATGGAAGTACTCAAGGGTTTCAAAAGTGAGATCAAAGGTAGAAGAATCAAGGAGGTAGAGGAATCAAGGACAGAAAGAGAATGAAAGTACAAGAAACAAAAGAATAGGAATAAACTTGGAGACTAACCCAAATGTAGATGAAGAAAGAACTAAGAAGAAAGCCAAGTGAATCAGATATTGAAAGTAAGCCCAACAAACTACATGAACATGAAGCAGGAAGAAATTCAATTAAACCTCTAGTAAGAGAGATCAACTATTTAGAAGGAAGAATACTGTTTGATGAGACACAAAACCAGCAAGATGAAGCAGGAGGAAACTATTTTAGTCCACAAGTACTCACGGTGTTTAATGGTCTTGAAGGAAGCAAACAGATTGATGAGATGCAAGTTGGAAAAACATGAAGAGGCTCAATTTATCTACCAATAGGCATGCAAGAAAATGTCTGCAAAGAAATACAGCAAGCCATAGATGTTAGTTTCTCAGAAGTTACCACATCAGACAAAGTTTCATATGCTCCACAAGTAGGGATAAATTCTAACAATTCACATATGTGCAAACCTGGAAAAAAATGTGATGACAAAAAACTTGACAAACTTCTAGAAGATGAAGCAGACAATAATATTATTGAGGCACAAATAATCATAAAGCTTAATGGCCCAGAAGGAAGCATACACTTTTATGAGCCACAAATATGAAAAATAGGTAGAGGCTTAGATGATCCACAAGTAGGCATGCCAAAAAATTTATGCAACATCTTACAGGAATCTTTAAAATTGAATGGATCGAAAGATGGAAAAATAGAGAAATTGTCTTATGCTTATCAAATAGGGAGAAATTACAACAATACAGGAATGTGTAAATATGGAGAAAATGCTAATGGAAAAAATTCCAACATACTATTGCAAGATAAAGTACACAGAAAATTTATTCATCCACGTCTAATTGGAAACCTCAATGGTTCACCAAGAGGCAGACAGTTTGATGAGATGCAGTCAGATAAGGTGGGAAGAGTCTCAGATGATCTATGGCTATGCATGCCAGTAAATGTAAGCATTACATGAAAGGACACAACAATACACAGGACTTTTCGATCCTCGATTCTCATCATCCTCTCAAGGAAGAAAAGAAAATGGTAAAACTAGGTGAACTATGTAATGTCCCAAATTTTTCATTCGATCACAATGGATAAATCACATTTTCCATATTCATGAAAGTTGTCAAAGGGATGCTAAAAGTCAATTAATTGTCAAGGAGGAAAACCACTAGTTTCCTAGGTTGGGGGTGGAAGCTTTGAGATTTGGAATAAGGGGGATAATAAATGATGTTTAGAAATTATAAGGCGATAAATATTTAATAATGTAGTTTATTAAATAAATACAAGAGAAAATGGAAGTGGCAATGGAGCATGAAGACACATGGATACTATGGGGCCCACACTAGCTGGAATTCCTATGTTAAATGGTATCTTTCTCTTGCAAATTCGAATATATGGGAAACCTAATGTTTTTGGATGGATTATAAGGTTAATATAATTGTCCATATACTTCAAAGGTTGAATTTGGGATGAATTGTAACTTACATGGGAAAGGAAGAGCCAAATGGGAGTTTCATGGACACTTGGCTAGATTCCCCTTACATTTATGACATATATGACATCAATGAAGGAGATTCTATGACAATTATGACACAAGTCAGATATGAAGGCTGACATATTTACATAATGACATGTCAAGACTGAATAAAGCATCTTATAGGTTGAATTTGGGAGTTGGAGAAGGCCAAGAGGCTCCTATTCAAATTTGGGAGAAGAGGGAAGGTGAAGAGAGAGGCCACCTGGCATAGCATGAGCAACCACACCAATTCGAATTGGATTTGGTTTATGGATGGATTTGGAACCTTCAAATACTAATAGTTTTTATAAAATATAGGGATCAGCCATGAGAAGAAGCTTTTGCTCATTTGTGAATTGTGAGAGCTAGTGGATGACTAGCTTTCTTGCTTAAGCCAATTTCGAGGGTGAAAGATTCCCATCCTAATTGTTGTTTGAAAAGGACACTTAGGTATTTCATAAATATTTAATGGAGTATTATTTTCAGGTGTAATATACAGGAAATCATGTGGATTATTCTATTGCAGCACTCTCTCTCAACTATTTCTAGTTTTCACACCCTGTTCATGCTAATGGAGGGATTGTGCTTTGGGTGAGATATTGATCTATTTTGGGAATATTATAATGCCCATTATATTATTTTATGATGTATATGATATTTATTTCATGTTAAAAATACTCTCAGGTCTAAATACCCAAAATAATTCATGTAAAAATGTTGAACAATGAAGAAACATTGCCATTTCCCCAATACCTTGTTGTAAACTCTTGCAATCTTGATGGAATCAAATATATGTTTGCAACATTGATGATATATGAATGAATGAAATTTAATTAAAGTATATTATGGTTTTCAGGTTCTGTAACTAATAATTTGTGGCCATTGGGTCGAATTTCATAGCATTTGGGGAAAACTACATCTCATTTCCCCAAGGGTCCAAAACTAGTCTTTTATATCTGATTGAAGGAAGTGATAAAAAACATGGGAGTTCAATTTGTTCTGCATATTAGTCTATGATAATGTATTATACAAATCCCTTGCTTAAATTTGAGAATTTGAGTGATTTTATATACATTTGGGAAGCCATTCCGGCAATTACCCGGAAGGGTTTTGAGCCCCAAAATTGCTAGTAAATTCATCTATCTTATTTAGAATTTGATATAGACATGAAAAAATGATTGGAGGACCATAATATATCCATGAAAATTATAATTAATTTATTATATCATTCATACACCTTCTCTAAATATTTTGGAGAAAATGGGCTGATTTGGAGACCAAGACACTAAAACTAGTCAAGAGCCAAAATTGTGAAAAAATTGGAAAATTGGGCATTTTAATAAAATTCCAAAAAGGGGACATTACAAAATATGTGTACTAGACTCAGAAAGGAAGTAGTACCCAAATGTACTTCAAGCTTTTTCCCAAAATATGAAACAAATACAACCAAACAAATCCCTCAACAGAAAAATAGAGAAAGGTACACCAAGCACTTCAACTTACCTAGGCAAATTGTACTTTTAACATCGACAAAGGATTTTGGCATAAAACCAATATTTTGAGAATCGTAGTGAACTATTTTTCTTCTATGATATGCAACAAATTCCATTCCACCCAAGAACCATTCAATTGTCTCTTAGTATAAAGTATGTAATATTTTCCGTAGTATTCCAGTCATTTTCCTGGAGTTCATATAAACCCATGGCACATATATGTGCTAGGGTAAAGCATGGTACGATATAGATAGTGGGTATAATTTGTAGAAATTATGACCAGCAATAGATTAATTTCACTCACAACAAATTACAGTTGATCATGCAAAATTGTCAACAATGGAGACTGAAAATGGAGCTGTAACACAAAATTATATTAACTCAGTGTACAATAGCCAACCCTGTAATAACATAGG
>LPNX010803511.1:55601-80817 GCA_001517045.1 Pseudotsuga menziesii
ATTCTAGATATGCAAACCATCACAATTGTAGTGGTGCAGATAGAGGGGACATAGATAGGATATTAATAGGTCTGATGTTTGTCTTAGAGAGTTACTAGCTAGGGTACATCATGGATGGGCCCATATGTTACTAACAACCATGTAGTGATAATTGGCCTATTGTCGTAGGATGAGAGGAGGTAACTTTGAATTTGGGAATCCATTATATGCCTTCTTATTTTATAATATTTTTACTCTGTGATCCCATGTATGAATTATGAATGCCCTACTGAGTTTAGTATGCATCGGTTGGGACAATTATTGAAGTGAGTGGCAGGTGGTGTAGTGAGCAATGTGCTCCAACTAGAGTTATTTACTCATTGGGATCAACTACCAATTTAGATCAAGGACTAACCCTATGAGGGGATCAATTACCATGGTGATCCCAAGAATTGATCTTGTCCTAACATGAGTTAAATACTTCCCTTTACTAGCGATGACTTTGAAAATCATCGATTCTAAATTGTTAAACAAATGACTCAATGCTCCACTTTTCCAATACAATAACTCCATGAATAGCTTTTATTTATGTTGGCTCATCAACAACCATAACTAACAATTTTAGAACCCCATGATACTTCATCCTACGAATCTCCTCAATTGGTTGTACATGTCATTAAAAAAAATAGAGGATTCATTTTTTCTTCTTTGGGAAGATCACTAATTTTGGCTTCAACATTCACTACACTTAGTTTATCAAATATCTTAACCATACCAACACCATCCCCTTGACCTGAACTAATAAAAAACATAGTAAAAATTGTTAATGTGTATCTATTGTAATGTGAAGTGGAATATTTAGATAATCCTTTGGACTCATAAAGGACAAATCCTAGAGCCTTCAAATTTAGGTTAATAGCTGAATGGAGGGTGCATCAATTCTAGAACATATGTGACACATGATTTCCAAACATCTAAGAATTTTCACCAGAATAGGACATAATATCATAATTTTGTATTCAAATCTAAATTACCTCCAAATTCCATAGCTTCATCAACATATGAAATGTGACCCCCATCTAAAAGTTGATTTACCATTTTTACAAGAAAACCAACGCATGCTCAGCACTTGATAATGAATAAGTATGAGTTCAAAATATTTCAATCCCATTGAAGCCTGAACTTTCTGGCAGGCCCAAACCCAAACCAAAGGAGGATAAAATATTTAAGAAATAACCAACTGATAGCATGGTTTGATGGAAAACACAAGGATTTCAAACATAATGGGAACCCATTATTTTGATATGAGCACACTTTATACTAGAAATTCTTGTTGTAAGTATAATTTCAGCACTTTTTGGTGCTATCTAGGTCTATCATGCACATTACATGTTGAACTCCTCCATCTAAATATATTGAACACCTAACTATACCTATAGTGAAATATGGAAAGGATACACTTTGTTTTTTTAATTAAAGATCATAGAGTTTCCTAAACATAATTTCAACAATCAAATAAATATATTACCGCCATACAAATATCATATATTTTATTGAGGCACAAGATTGGACCTATTAAAAAAGTGTACTCCATCTTTACCTAGATATAGGTAGTCTTTGCCTCAATGCATCAAATCCATACTTATATAAACCAATGTTAGGTATGGAATCTACTACCTTCCAAGTCAAAATCCATCGACTTACCAGTTCATAAAAGGGAGAACCCTATAATGTGTATCCACTAACACAACCAAATTTGCCAATGCATTTTGGTAGAAACTTGAACCTTATTCAAGATATCAAGGATACTAAAGAGGAATGGGATCTATAGTTCAATCTAATGTTAGAGGATTGTTAGAGAATAAATAAAGTTTGTGAAAGAGATGTCATAACACCACAATCAAATTAGAGCAACCATTCAACAGTGAGTAGGTACTAAGGATGATCGAACAAGTCTCCAAGGCTCCAAAATTATCTAGGCTTTAGACCACTTTATGTATTGATCACTCTCAAACAACTTTATTTTTGAGATTTTAACATCTTACATTTTTTTGGTATTTTCCAGTGACTGCAATTATTTCTTATTTCAAAATGTATCAACCTTTTTACAATATCTCCACTAGCATGCAATCAAAGCTGTAGATTGGATGCTTGGAAGAGAATCCACACATGGATTATATGTAACCATAACAAGGTTTGATACTTATTTAAGTTCATAAGTATTGTGGATAGAAATTATCTTTCCAAATCTATAAACTAGAACAAATGCCTCAAAACATTAACAAGTACTAATCATGGAGTTTTCAAATTAAAATTTCCCATTTTAGGAAAGATGCAATACTTTCTCCTTGCCTACATCTACAATGATTTATCCTCACCTCCTAGAATGTACGTTGTCTCCCAATGATAAAAGTTAGTAAAAATAACAGTTCTCTCAATTTAAGGAGGGAAGAACTATATGTTATAGTGGATGCATAAACCAAAAACATGGAGAAAAAACTCCCATGTTGAAAATGCATGTAACATAATGGCCTTCAAGAAAAATACTTTCAAAATCTTCAATGAGTAGCTTTGACTGGTGCAATATTTTCCAAAAAATGTGTTCATTGTTAAAGGGGTCTACGCTTGTAGGTAAATCAAGGGTAATGATATATTCCCTACCCGAAATGTGCTAACAGGGTTTCAGGAGCATTTCCTCACATATTTTGTTCCATTGGCACAGGAAAAACCCCAACAAAAATTGCCCCATATTGTGAGATAGGCATATTTATCGATGGACAGAAGGATGTCCAACTTAGTGACGGAGTGAGACGGCCGAATTCCTTTGTACAGATATGGAGCTCATTCAAACCCGACGAATTAAAAGCACATAACAACATTTTACCAGGAAGGGAAGATGGATTCAAGGAACAAGGTTTCGCTTCTGAAGTGTGTTCTTAATGAATAGGTTAATTCACATACATAATTCACATAGAGATATAAGAAAGAAAACCAGGAAAAACACTAGTTTTTTTAGACAAGGGTAAAGTATAAAACCATTGCTAAAAAAATTCCTATTAATTTCAAACATTAATGGTTGATGATGTTTTCTTCATCTGGATTTCAAAAATTTTAAAACTCCACATGCATGTATTTTTTGATAGTTAACTAAATCAAAATACTAATTAAACAAAAGCTTGTAGAATCTGTAGAAAAAGAGTATTTGTAGATTCTTAGGATTTGGTTGCTGAAAAGCATACCTAGTGTTTTTTTTCAAAAATCTACAAAAAGGATATACAATAAAATCAAGGGTTTCTTCTTTCTAGGATATAATTTTTTTTATAAATATACAATGAAAGAAAGGGTTTCTTCTTTATAGGATAGAAAATCTATTTTTTCTTAACAAATAAAGAAGAAAAAGAAAGGCTTGCATGTTTATTATTACCATCATTTAAATATCTTATATTAACTAGAGTTTTAAACAAAAGCTTAATCAAAGGATGATCAAATTTTTGGTTTCCACAAAAATGTTGCTTCCTAAGACAACCCTATAACATATGGATGTGGTCAGTCACAGAATCCTTGAGAAGAATCAAGTTGGAAAAAAAAAACCAAGGCCGCTGGGAATGTGCCCTTACCTCTGAGAAATCCTTTCGGATATGTTTATACATGAAAATTTGAACCTCTGTTTGAAAATTGCCTCTAATTTCGTGAAATTCTTACCAAGTCTATCTTTGAACATCTCAAACTTCCCCTATATTAGCACTCCAATTATCCTACAAGAGGTTGGTTTCTTGGTAACCTTCGATAGCCCTGTTTAACCCCATGCATCCAACCATCACAAATTTGGCATACAAATTACTCTGCGTTAATTACAAAGAAATAAATAATCGATCAAAATAAGAGGTGGCAAGTTCAAACTAGACTGTACCTCTGAGAGACTAGCATTTTCAGCAGGAATTTCACAAACTTTCTTGGGTTTTTCTTCAACTTATTCCACAGCTTGTTCTATCTCAATACAAAGAGAATTCTCACTTTTCCTTTCACTAGCTTCTTCAATTACTCTATTCCATTTGGAAGAAGAAATGTGCTAACGGGGTTTCAAGAGCTTCGCCTGACAGACTCTGTTCCATTAGCACGGGAAAAACCAGAAGGGGAGGGTATTGGAAGGGAATTAGGAGGGTTCATACCAATTTTATTATAAAGGGGAGAGTAAACCGTACCAATACTTCCATCACTAGTCAGGATATTTAGATTAACACTATTGAGCATATCAATAGGAATCATACCTTTTCATAAAATTGCACCCATAAGTGCACCTAGCTAGGGCACAACTAATGAAGGTGAAATAACCCCTGCAAACAAACAACTGATTAACTATGAATGTATCATCCATAAATCCCAAGACATGCATATTATGCTTATTCTGTCGCCTCCGAGACTCTGTTCAATGGATGTCCTACAAAAACCCCAACAAAAACTGCGTCACCTCGTAGACAGATGGCCAACTTAGTGATAGAGTGAGATGGCCAACTTCCTTCGGACAGGTTAAAACCACATAACAACGTTTTACCGGGAAGCGAGGATGGATGCACGAAACAAGGTTTCAAAAGTGTGTTTGGCTCATGCCCCGCCCAAGGTTTCAACAATGACAAACATAGACTAGCAGGGTTGGTATGTGGTTTATATAAAAACTAAACTCTCAGGTGAGATATTAAAAGGAATCTAAACTCTCGGCTGAGAGATGTGTTCGAAAGTTTCATACCAACAATTTGGCCATACTTTCGGACGAGAAATTTAATGATTCTCGATTGAAATTTTTTCTAACCATACCTAAACTCTTGGACGAGAAAATGTTAACCTTAGTTAAACTTTTGGTCGAAAACTATTACAACTCTTGGCCAAGAAAAAATGTTGACTTTTGTCTCGACCGAGAAATTGAAAATTATAACCCAAAAACACCCCATTCTCAAAAAAATGTATCGCACCTTCTTGTTTTCACCCATATGCAATTTTTGAAACACATCACCAGATACATGATATTATTTCCATAAATAATATGAAAATTGTCCAAAATTAATATACAAAATTGTTTTTACATTAATTTGTTGAAGTTGTCAAATTATACAAATCACTAAATTATTACCTCTCAAGAAATACTTGGTTGGTGGACTTAGGTATGGAAAATAAAAAATTATTTGAATGAGTAAGGTGATAAGGAAACTGAATGGACATAATATATATCACTACTTAAACATTAATTTATACTAAATCCAATCAAGAAGGACTCAAATAAAATAGCCTAGTACTAAAGAAACATGAATTCTAACAACTAATCGGGATATGAACTTAAGACCGATGGACACTTCAAGGAGAAAAAAATTAAGTGTGGGAAGTTGAGATGGAAGTTAGAATCCCCCTTGAAAACATCAATATTTATTTGGTAATCCCTATCTAACAAAATTCTTACTTGGAACAATTCTCAAAAAAAGAATTGGAATGGATCTTGAGCAAAGATAATAATAAACTAGTGGATTATTTATTTACATCACATTTCCCTTATCAATTTGTGTGTGGAAAGAAGTATTGTACTTACTAGAGAGTTCAATCCCTTGGCATAAAGACTCTTATATTTCTTTAAATAATTGATCAACGAAGCTTCTACAACAATTCACATAGCCCTACCTTGTTATGTGCTTTTGGGGGTCGTGGCTGGCCAGAACTAAGATTATATTTGAAGGGCATGGCTTGTCTATTGGTTAGGATACTCATAGCATTAGAATTTCTTATCGTGAATGTTCGGATGAACCAAAGAAAAAGGCATGAAGCATTTAAAAAAAATCATCATATATTTTTATTTCCCTTGACTTTTTTATGTCATGATTGTTAAGAAAGTCCATGTATAAACATAGTAGGAGGCATAAATTTTCTAAATAACCGTCACGACTGTCATTTAAAGTAAAATGCAAGCTTAAATACTAACATTAGAGCATAATTTTATTCACTATTCTTCTTAATAAAAACAACTAAAAACAAAGAATTCAAGAAACAAGAAGTTTTTAGAGATTTCAAAACTATCACAAATTTCACTCATAACCCATCACTTTAATTTTGTGTCCATAAGTCACATCTACAAAATGCGATTTTGATTTTATAATCCATTCACTATAAAAAGTGAAATTGTTTTTATCTCGTCTAGTGACATCTACAAAAAGTTCAACTCAAAAACAAAAAATACTTCTACAAGTCATGCCTTTTGTTTCAAAAAATAATTTTGAATGAAGGGCACGTAGATCCAATCTATTTTGAAAGATGATTATAGTATATACACTCTAATAACTCAACATACAAAATATACAAACTAGTTTTAAACTTTTCTCATGCTAATGAATATTTTTATTTTAAATTTGAAATATCAAATATCAAAAAATAAAGTAAGAATTATTGAAAAAATATGAAAATGAGTAAAAGTAAAAAATGATAATTTTTTTATTATTAAAATGAGTTAAAATATTTCCATTATACCATTTACGTTTTATTTTTCTTTAAATAATTTTATATTAAACCATATACAATAATCTAAACATAACATGTTGAGCTCCACTTAATATTTTTTTTCCTAAATATTATATTTCTCCAACAAATAGATTTATCTCACAATTATATTTGTGTACTAAATTTAATTCATTATATTTATGTTTTTAAAATAAATAAATATTATTTTATTTTATAGTTATAAAATAAGATTTGATTTATTTGTATCTTTTAATTGCACACTCTACAACCCAGGAGGCAGATCTTTTTCTCGAATGTGTTAAAAATTAAAAATTTTAATTATCTGCCAAAATAAATGTGCACCACAAAAACAACCTAATGTTCCTACTTAACAAAAGAATAAAAAAAAATTATTGGCTAAAAAAATGTCCGTAAAAAAAAACACAATATAGGGGAGATGTTGTAATGTTCCTACCTACCAAAATAATAAAAAATAAAAAAGTTGAATTATCTGAAAAAAATGTGTGCAATGCCTACTCAACAAACCATGGTTTTATTGTACATGGTTTAAGAGGGCCTTACAAATGGTTTTAAAAAAATGTGCAAGGCCTCCTAAACAACCCACATAAACAACCCATGGTTTTATTGTACATGGCTTAGGAGAGCCTTGCAAATGGTTTTAAAACCATGTGCAAGGCCTCCTAAACAATCCATGATTTTAGGAGGGTCTTGCACATGGTTTTAAAAGCTCAAGAAGGGTTATTTGATCCTCACCTCTCTCAAACCTTACTAAGATGAATGTAAGGACACACCAAAGATAGCTCCTCTAGTGCAATACTTAAGAAGATGTTTGCACCTTGAGATATTTGGACACACCAAAGATAGCTCCTCTAGTGCAATACTTAAGAAGATGTTTGCACCTTGAGATATTTGATCCCTCTTGACGCTTGATAGAGCCTATTTACTAAATTATTTTAGTTTTACATCAATAAAAAATAATATCTTATATTTTTAAGATTAACCCAAGTGCAACAAGTGTATAGCCTAGATTCATTTAAATGCATTTTGATTAAGACTTAAATGAGGTTAGTTAAATGATTAGGTGGAAGAATATGCCTACTAAACTTTTTGTTACTTCAAATGATGTTTTAAATTTATTTTAAAGTCTGGGTAGCTTCAAAAATGAGTGTGACCTATAGTGTTCACCAACAAGGTGCATAGGTAGTTTAGATTATATTTTTTTTGCGAGCATGGCATGTTACGAATACCCATTTAGATATAATTTGAGATTTTGGGTTTCCTTAAGCATATTGAAACAAGATTAACTAAAACTCTTAAAAGTAGTATTTGAGATTTTAGACTTAAACATATTAACAAAATTAACCCAAACTATTAAAAATGTACATCTAAGATTCATTTCATAATTTTCATATAGTGTTATACTTAGATTGAATTATACCTAAATTTAAATAAACTTCAATTAAAAAGTAATTAAAGTATTCTCTATGAATTGAACAACGTTGTCAAAACAACCCACATGTTGGTGAAATAGTGAAAAGTCCTTAAGATTTTCAAGTATTTAATAATGTAATTTCCTTTCACATTATGAAAAAAATACTGATTGGAAAAAACTTGCACGATCTCCAACGTCCAACTATGTATCCATGTAAGATTTCCAACGTTAACTATGTATACATGTAAGCGACTAAATTTATTTCAACATACGTCATTTTCCACGTATGTCTGACGATACAGAACTTCTTCGCATACCTTCTTAACTTATTACTAGTTTCTCATTAAAACTATGCTTAAACCCTATAGCCCTACAACTATAGATTTTTTTTATTTCCATTGGTTCATTCATGTCATCTGGGAGCTTCCAGTTGAAGCATTGTAAGAGTTGCGCCATAACGAACTCTACAATAAGCATTGTCAATTGCTGTCTGGGACGCCTGAGCTTAAAAAACATAGGGCTATAGATTTTTTTTATTTCCACTGGTTCATTCATGTCATCTAGGAGCTGCCAGTTGAAGCAGTGTAAGAGTTGCGCCATAACAAACTCTACAATAAGCATTGTTAATTGCTGTCCAGGATGCCTGAGCTTAAAAAACATGTACGTTCGGTTCATCCAACGGACCAACAACGAATTCAATGGATGAACGCTGTTGGTCCGTTGGATGGACCGAACGTACATGTTTGTTAAGGATGGTCGTCCGGGACATCCTTTCTTGCCTGCTCCAAATGGAATCCACTCAAAGTTTTGCACTTTTGCGTCTAGGAACCCTCCTGCTTCCATGAATCTCTTTGGCTTGAAACTTTCAGCATCTCCCCACAACTTCAGGTTCCTTCCAATTGCCCATAATTTCAACACAAGGCGAGTTCCCCAGGGAATTTCATATCCCAATACAGTGCAATCCTCCATAGACGAATGGGTAATGGAAAGCAGCCAGGGTGGGTGTAGTCTAAGTGTTTCTTTCACCACAGCTTGTAAAATGAATGAGAGAAGGAAGATCAGATTCTTATACCATACGGTCCAGTCCAACAACGCGCTCCAGCTCGTCCTAAAGCTTCTTCAGCACTAGGGTGTTTCTCAGCACTTCAGACATTGTCCACTCTATGCTTGCAGCCGACGCGTCCGAGCCAGTCAACAACATATCCTTCGAACAAAACAAATCCAACAAAATATCAAGATTATCACCGTAACATATTTGATTTAAGCCATTGACATGAAATTTAATTATAAGATAGAGATTATTCTATACATAGAGGATAAATTTTATATTGTCTGGGTTAATTTGGAACTGATCCATATCTTCTTTGTGACCAACAAAATGACAAAACGTACAAATTTTTAGGTTTGGATACCATCTTCATGTCGATGTCCATGAACTTGAAAGATGCGACACCATGGAAAACCGCCTTGACATAGAGGATTTGAAGCTCATGATAGGAAATAATTTCAAACATTTGGGCATTGATCCTTATGGTGTCCCTCTGGCAGCCTCCGCATGACATTGAGTACACAATATGTTCTCACGATGTTCCCTTCCTTTCTTAATATCTTATAATTAGATCATTAGTTTCACCAGTTGCGATTGGATCTGATTCATGCCAACTCCAGTTTCATCAACATGTGAAGCTTCCAACCTCATTTTGATCTCCAGAGCCTCGCTCTATGTTGCAATCTTCTACTGCATCAAGGGCATCCTAATATGCGGTACTAACGCCGCAATGAAACACTCCTTGTGTTGTACATCACTCATTCCAAAACTGACTTTCGCCATTAGTGTCTTAAATCATTGATCAAAATCCCAGATTGATTCATTTGGGTTTTTCTTGAACTCTTTTCAGTTCTGTGATATATTACGACTCAGACTTGGGCTTCTGGAATTATTCGATCAATACGTTTCTAATCTCTGCTAGATTTTTCGTGGGGTTCCCCATTGGAACTTGCATAAACTTCATGTACCAGTCCAATGTGCGACCTCAAAAAAATTTCGCCAACTGACCTTTCGTAATATCCTCATCTAAGACTTGCTTGACACTCAGGACTATTTTTCATAGAAACCAATTCTGTTCAGGATCCTCAGCCTCGTTCCCATGACAAAGGAAACTTTACATCATCACCCATCATCCTGGGCCTTCTTCCTACATTCATTGGTCCACTACTATTACTGTGTTGATGACACGTCAAGCAATTCGGTGTCGAGTTGATATTTCTTCCTGATTACAACGGAGTGCACGGAGGTGTGGGTATGTTGTTGCACTGGTTTTTTTTTCCTCAGGCTCGGGTATAGCGTGGTCATCTCCTTCATCACTGTAGGGTTGCTTAGTCCCTAGTGATATTCTCTCGTAGCTTCTTGTTTCAATTGCAGCAGGACTCTCCTTAGTCCTCTACATATTCTCTTGCCGAAACATTACCCCACTTCGAAGAAGATCACACTCTTCCTTGACTTCTTGAAACAAGAAGCGGAGCTCTACATAGCAGATCTCTACTTGTCAGAGTTAATATTCAATATACCCTTTTCAAAGATGAGCATTTTAATCCACAATTGCAAAGATAATAGAAACCTACCTCTTGGTCCTTTGAAGAATTCCCTTTTGTGTCGCTATAAGACTTGACTCTGTCGACCATGAAATCAGTAATGTAGCCTTCCAATATATTTCAAGCCACACTTTGAAAGCCCTTGATGCTCTATTGTCTATATCCTCCAGCTGCTGGATCAACTTTGGGGTCCAGCAAGTAGGTTTGTCTCCTTGAAAATTTGTCTTCGGATAGGTCAGGTGCGTCAACCACACATACATCGAAAACACGACAAAGAAGTATTCATGGATATTAGAATAGATATGCCTTCCCATACACTCTGATGTCATTAATCTAGAATTTTGATTCTCTTCCGCTGTGAATTCTTGAGCCTTTTGATCGAACGAATCCTAAATCTTCGGTCTCCTTCTCCTCGTACTATAGTCCCAACAATAGAACCATTTGTTGACACAGACCTGTTGACATGGGTTCACACTCTATCAACACCCCTAACTCAACGATCCCCCTTGAGCACCGGCCCAAAATTTTTTTACCCTGTCTAGCAAGACCTGTGAGGTAGATGAAGTCTCCCCTGAGATGCTCGAGGGGGCACTGTTGGAACCACATTTTCATAATAAGGAGGGGTTTTTTGCATCTACTGGTCAGCTCTTGCAACATTATACAGAGATACAAGCATTGGTTTTACATCACTTATTCATCTCATAAACCATTATACCACATCAATACATCAGATCACATCATTATGTTTACTTATGAATAAATCAATCAACATGAAATTATTCAAAACACATAAACATTGCATCATTCAGAAACTAATAGACATACGGTGACATTGATTCATTCAGATCACATCATTTAACACAGAGAAAGTAGAAAGACACAAAACAAAGTGGTTCCATCAACATCTGTCATGTCATATTACTCTTTGCATCAACACAATATCTCAAAATACATCATCAGGTCTTGAATCAGACAACCCAAAACAACATATACAATGTGATCCTCCACAATTACCATCAGACATAACATAACACATATGAAAACATCTCTTGATCTTGATCTAAGATGATCTTGATGACATACCTTCGTCTCTTTTCTATTACATTTCTACTTCTATTTATAGGCTTGTGCATTTTACAACATGGTTCACTTTAACTAACTTCTTAACTAATTCAAACCAAAAACTACAAAACCATGACCAAAACTACAAAATCGTGACCAAAACGAATCTTTGTCGACCTTTCCTCATTGCGCGCCATCCTTGGTCTTGTGCATCATCCTCGATCTTGCGCATCTTTTCCTTACCAAAAATGCCTACCAACATTATTCATGGGTAATATTTAAACTTACTCATTCTTATAACCATAATAGTGTTGGTGTGCTTTGTTCTCGATCATTGGAGCTGATGCAGTGCACATAACATGTCGTCGATTAATGCTCTTGGTTGTAGTTACAGTTGGAAGCCCTTCAACATGATTTAAAGTGGAAATCCTATAGCAAGGGGAGTAGCTATAGTTTATGGCTTTGTTCATCCAAGAGTACCATGATATTCATGCATCTCTTCAAATTAACATCAGTTACCATTGAAGTAGGTCCATTTATTTTCCTCATTTATACCGTCTTAACACCTAGTATAATTAGTTTTTATGATTTAATAATATTTTAATCATAGTTTTAAGCACAATGTCCTCATAATTAAATCAGAAATAAATGCCAGTCTTAGCACCAACATACACATCAACATTATAAGCGTGCCTTGCAGGTCACGCCAACCATTAAAATCAGAACTTTTCTTGCTACTTGGATAGGATTTTTGGAAGCCGAGGCTACCAGTTAATACTCCGTGGCGTCAATGTTTTCATGCCCTCCAGGTGGTTTCTATCCATCTTCTAATTTCAGTCGACTTCCTACAATTGTCAATATGAATCTTCTGCACATTCTAGATGTGGATTCGAACTCACAACCAACAAACTCCTTATCGTGTGAACCATAAGTGATTTTTTTTGTCAAGTTGGTTTTCCCAAGTGGTCGAGGAGGAGACCACGTGAGGCTGGATGGTTTGGATGGTGTACCATATGGACCGAGCCCTGGGACAAAATTTTCTACCAAATATTTTGGACATCACAATTCAATCATCATATAAAAATTATTCGCAGGAAGCAGGTTTCTTATGCACGTTTTCCTAGCAGAGTCACTATTTTTGTTAGGGAGATAAACTTCCTATAGATTAGGGTGTACCACAACAAACCGAATTACACCAAAAATCAATCCATTCCAATATGCAAGAGAAATAAATGCATCTAACAGTAAGGGATATGAAGTGTACCTTATTTTGGACGGTTGATGTAGATCCCTGCTGAGCTTTTCCAACACATTCGTATTCACAATTCGCTCTCAACAACAACAAACAATGCAAGCATGATATATATCAAAGTGTTAGATCTACTCTAGCATATATAAACCATCATGTATAAGTAAAAAAATACGTATGATGGATACAATATTCATATTTATGCACATGTATTGGACATGAAATGGATATTTCTATTAATAAAAAAGAGATACAATAGTGACAAACTATGTCAGAACTTCTCCAAACCAGAGAAACTGAGTCCTCCACCTGGGCATCCACCACTTCAATCCTCCATTTCACAATGGCAAGCTTACAAAGCAAAGGAAATCTTGGGAAGAGTAGCACTATGTGCTCCAAAGGGCCAAAAGGATGCAGACTCAAGCATAAACAAGTGAGGCAACAATGAACTATAGTTTCATTACTATCCAAATTCTCCTCCTGAATGTATTAAAGAGGCTCAATATATAACACTCCAAATAGGCAGTGGAGGGTCGATTCTGAGCGTTCTCAAGGAATATGGAAGGCCAAGAGTCAAGTTATTGGTGACTCTATGAGGAAAACTACAAAAACTTTTGTCTTCACGCACATTTCTTGATGTATGCGGGTTTTGGATCAAAAGATGCGTATACACGTGAGTATAGCTTTACAAGTCATGTATACACATACACATGTACTTTTTGGGGAA
Source organism: Pseudotsuga menziesii (assembly GCA_001517045.1). NCBI lineage: Eukaryota > Viridiplantae > Streptophyta > Pinopsida > Pinales > Pinaceae > Pseudotsuga > Pseudotsuga menziesii. Next base: position 69,138 of record LPNX010803511.1, read on the forward strand.
TTTCTTGGAGAATCAAAGAATAATATGAGAAAACAGGGTTGAAAGAGTCTGCATAGGGACATGTAAGTCCATAAATGTGTGATCTACCAAGTCTGGTAAAATCAGCTATAACAGGTGGCCTCTCCATTTGATGTTTTTATGACTTGTACATCTAAATTTAGACCATATGCCCCTTGAGATTCAGATCATTCTTCTCCCTTAGAAAATGATGGTCCCCATCATTTCATCCTAAAAAGAGGCCCATGATTACAATGTTCCAATTTCCAATGAAGAGAAGTCTTTTCTGTGGTTAACCCATAAGCATGGGTTTTGTGTAGTTGACACCTAACAGTGATTACAATACATAACCGTGGGTTTTGTGTGGTTGAACCATAACCATAACAGTGGGTTTTGTGTGGTTGAACCTTAACCATTATTACAATATGATTTAATAAAAGTCAAAAAATGGTCTTTGGTGCAGTTGATGTCTTGCTACAAATCCACTCATAGCTTCTGATGCAAGTGATGAAATTGAATTCCATTGAAGACCCATTTGAGATATTGAATAAAAATTTCCATCCATATAACATACTTTCTCTGTGGTGTTACAAGGAATGAGAAAATTTTTGTTGAAGATCAGGGGATGCCTGTGCACTGTTTTTGCATACATATGTTCCTTCAATCAACGATATCTCTCAAAAGAAGAATCCAAATGAAAAATTATGAAATACCCATTTTAGCTAATAGAAATATATTTCCAATGAGATATGATAGATCCTCTATTATTTTATTTATATTCTATGGTACTTTTTTGAATTTGATGTACGTCAGGTCGCACTATGCACAGACATATGTTGCTTCAAACAAGCATATCTAACAAACCAAGAAGGTAAATAAAAAGCAAAAAATACCCATTTTAGATGACGAAAATATATTTCCAATGAGCTATGGAAGAGACTTTTATATACTCTTTGGATTCTATGGTACTTTTTTAAATTTTTTGTACATGAGGTCGCACTATGTACGGACATATGTTTCTTCGAACAAGCATATATCACAAACTAGAAAGGTAAATGAAAAACCTAAAAATACCCATTTTAGATGACAGAAATATATTTCCAATGAGCTATGGAAGAGTCTTTGAAATTCTCTATGCAGGTTGCAATATCTTTTTAAAGTTTGTAGAGATGTGTTGACCTTCAATTCGTCTATCATGGTGTTTATATGATGGTCACAAAAATATGGATGGGATGATATGGGGCTGGAATGGGGTATCCCAAGCTACAATAATCATGCAAAAAGGATTTTAATCCATTCCATGGACATATGAGGATGAAATAATTCTTGATATGTGAGTTTATATAGCCACAAAGGATGCCAAAGGTTTGTAGAGAAACATGGGATGTTGTAGAGATCATGGAACATTGTGCTGCAATTAAAATAGCCTGTAGTGCCCAAGGACCAAATGTGATGCTTACAATGTATGGCCCAACAAATGGACTCCAAGTGTGCCAAAAGGACATAAAAAATTCATGAAGATATTTGCACCCGAACTATACTCAAACCCTCATTCCCATGGATAGTGTACCTTCTCTGATACCACTGATCTAGATCTTGGGGGATGAGACCTAGAAGGCTTCTATGTTGAGAGAGGAGGAGAGAAAACCTACAAATTGTTATTAATGTATGCATAAAGTAACATAGAGAAACATAGAGTAAATATGCCACATGAAGGGGTGAGGCTCAAGAAGGGTTATTTGATCCTCACCTCTCTCAAACCTTACTAAGATGAATGTAGGATGCGAAAAATCCTTGAATGCTTTATTGAGAAGGCATAGAGTATATTTCTAACATTATTAAAATTTTCCTTGGGGAAATACCATGGGTTGTGAAACACCATGGATGAGAGAGATAAAATGTGCCATTAATACATACCATGGAACAAAACCATGGGTTGTCAAATACCATGGATAGGAGAGGGTGGCCTCTCCATTTAACATTTATATGATGAATGACAGAGGGTGGCCTCTCCATTTAACATTTTTATGATGAATGACAGAGGGTGGCCTCTCCATTTAATTGTTTAATAACCCATACATCTAAATTTAGAGCATATGACCCTTGAGGTTTAGATCAAAGAAGGGCTATAGGGATGGTGAGAAAGAGGGTTGGGTGGGTGTGGTGGGAAAGAGAGAGAGAGAGAGGTAGGGTGTTATGTGTGATGTGGTGAGAAAGAGAGGGGATGAAGAGGGTTAGGGGTAGGGGAAGGATGAGAGAGAGAGAGAGAGAGAGAGAGAGAGAGAGAATTTAGGTTAATGGGGAAGGGAGGAGAAGAGGAATTAGAGAGAGAGAGAGAGAGATGTGGGAAGCTAGCGTGGTGGGATAGATATCAAGTTTTTTTTCATTTATCTATATATAAACAAAGGCCCAATATATCAATAATATTTGTTCTTTAACGAATAACAACATATCATCAAAATAATTTCCTACATTGGGATCCTCCTTATCAATGTAACCCTATGCCCCTCACCTCTAGGATTTATCCCTTGCCTCTATATTAAATATCAAAGTTGAGCCTCCAAGGAAATTAGTTGGCAACATGCTGCAATTTTAATGAAACGTCCTAATCCAAGCATTTAAAAAGGTAGAAAATTTTTCCCATTCCTAATAAGTAAATTTACTTAAGTGATGGGTACAGTTTTACTAAGGTCGTCACAAAGGATTTAAAAAACCAACACTTTTTACTTTTTCCATCTACATAGTGGATGAGTTGTTGACTTTGGTTTTAGGTGAATGGATTGTCGAACTTGTAGGTTCAACCAACAAATCCAAAACACATCCATTTTTTCTTTGGGCCTGTTTTTCAACCTTAAATATACATGTTCTCTATATATTTATTGTTAATAAAATTACACAAGCTTATAGAGATCTATGTGTAGATTCCAATATATATATATATATATATTTTAAGAAGACAATATTGTTTTATAATTTTTTTTATTTCATCATATTTCAAATCTCTAAAAACATGGGCTTCTTATTGTTTTTCCAACTTTCGATTGGTTCTCCTATTTTGGAAACAAAAAACAACCCACAGAGGTATAGATGAAGACCTAAAAACTAGAAGGAAAAATTATTTATTGTTTTAAGACCCTCATAGTGGGGCCTAATGCTCCACCTTCTCATTCTAGGGCTTCACTCACTTTCTTCATTTAAAAAAATATAAAATTAACATTAAAAATTATGGAAAATAATGTCATTAGAGGAAATTTCAACTCAAAATGGGCCTTTTAACACTAATTGAAATTCCATGTCATCATGTGTTAGCCAATGAAATTGATTTAAATTTGAAATACCGTATAGGTCTTAAAAAAATTAATATAAATTTGGGGATAGGTATCATAAAAAAAACTACCTTTTTTGTTTGTATTTTCGACATATCTCCCTATGTTTTACCCAAATTTCGATCGAGAGAGCTCCCTGGATGCAAAATTAAAGTCTACATCCAATGAGTACCCACTCAGTATACTTTTGACGGGGCCCACTACTCCAAAAACAAGAAATACCTGAAAAAATGTGACGATGACTTTTGACAGACCCCGCAACCCAAAAAACAAGAAATACCTGAAAAAATGTGATGATGATGTCATCATCACGTTTTTTTAGGTATTTCTTATTTTTAGGGTAGCGGGGTCCGTCAAAATTATTCACACTTCAACACATATTTAAAAATTGGTACCATATTTAACCAAAAATTACCCATGACTAACAAGCCACCAACACTCACATGTGACTCGCCCCGAGCCACTTTAGACTGGTAACGCTGGTGTGTTTAAATTTGACCAAAATTATTGGTAGAATTTATTTATCTCTTCAATGTGTTGTTGAACAGATTCTCTAATCCTGTTAACTTTTTCCACAATCTCAAAACTAACATGTTCTGAGATTCGCTTCTCGGTAGCTACCAAATCTTGCTTAAATTCCTCATGAACTAGTCACTTGTTCTGCATCCATTTGTAACTCCACAACACGATTTGTTCAAGTCGTAGTTCTTTGTCCAGGAAATGGAACCATTTGTTGGCACAATATCAAACTATCCCAAGTACACACCGCATTATACCAATAAAGACCCAAGATTCTGGCCTGACGAAATGTTATTTATGTCGAAAACTCCTACAGAGAAGATGAGGTCTCAATTGAGGTACCTAGAGAAGCTACATGAACCAATTTTATGCAATCGAAAAGGGGATCTTCATCATAATGAACACTAAAACAAAGAACTATGATAGGTTAGGAATTGCGACAATCGACCATAAATCATTCACAACATTAACCATATTCATTTCGTTAATTTAACTAGTGTTATGTCGATTCATACATTTATCCATATATATTCATTCATGAATTACAAGATAATACTATGACATCACACAAATAAATCATGCACAGTCGACACAAGGAATTTAACGTGGAAACCCAATGGGGAGAAAACCAAAAAATAGCTCGTTTATTAAAAGAGTTGCTTCTCGAATGCTTTTAGTATGTGCACACAACCTACATGCATTCCCTAAAACCTCATTACATCATATATGTGTACATGTCCTGTAGATCAACTTCATACATGCAACTTTTTTACAAATATGATTTGATACATACAACAAGTTAACTTTTCTCACATACTTAGCTAACTCAGGCTAACCCAAAAAATATCAATCTCTTTCAATTTTATAGGCTCTATTGGTCGATTTACATCTTGCACCCACTACCTAGTATGTGGAAATAATGTAACTAACTAACCAACCTTTATGTTGGACTTCATCAAAATGATTAATTTTCCTCAAACTTCACCCAAAACTTTGGAGTTGGCTGCTTCTTTAACCATTATCTTGCTTCTCCGTTCAAACTTCGACTAGATTCAATTACTAGTACCAAATTTAACCAAAACTTACTTTGGGCCAATATGCACCGAACACTCACATGTGGCTCATCTCGATCCACTTCAAACTGATAACGTTGTTCTGTTTAACTTCGAATGGAAGTATTGGTAGACTTTCTTCACTTCTTCAACACGTCATTAAACATCTTCTGTAACCTTGGTGACTTACTCCAAAATATCATAACTAACATTTTCTGAGATTCACTTCTTAGTAGCTACCAAAGCCTGGTAAAATTCCTCATGAACTAGACCAATGGTCATAGCTACCTACTGTGCATTCGTTTGTAACTCTACAGAATTATCTGTTCATCGTAGTTCTTTGTCCAAGCAATGGAACCATTTGTTGGCACAATATCAATCTAACCCAGGTTCATACCACATCATACCAACAAAGACCTAAGATATCGACCTAACCAGATTTTACGCATATCGACAACATCTGCAGAGTAGATGTGGTCTCACTCGAGGTTCCTATCGGAGCTATAGGAACAAAGTTTTTCATAGTGGCGAATGGGATATTCATCATACTAAATATTGACACAAGGAACTATGAAAGGTCAAGAATTGCGACAATCAACTAGAAATTATTCACAACATTAACCATATTCATATCATTAATTTAACTGGCGTTGTTTCGATTCATACATTTATCCATATATATTCATTCATACATTTCTAGATAGCAATAAAATATCACACAAATACATAATGCACAATCGACACAAGGAATTTAACGTGGAAACCCAATTAAGATAAAACTATCAAAGCGGTTGTTTATTAAAAGAGTTGTTTATCAATCACTTTAGTCTGTGCACACAGCTTGTAGACATTCCCTCAAACCAGATTACATCTTATTTGTGCACATAACATGTAGATCGACTTTATACATGCAACTCTTTGACAAAAATGATACATTGTCTCTGACAAATACAACAACTTAGCTTTTCTCGCAGACTTAGCTAAATTAGGATAACCCCCAAAAGTACGATCCCTTACAATTTTATAGGCTATATCGATTAATTTACATCCTGCGCTCACTACCTAGTAAGTGGAAAAAAAGATAACTAACTAACCAACCTTTCGATTGGACTTCATCAAACTTCACCCTCAACTTCATAGTTGACTGCTTCTTTGACCATTCTATCACTACTCCATTCACACTTAAACCAAAATTCAAAACCTGGTGCCAAATTTAACCAAAACATGCCTAGGGCCAAAACATCATAATGTTTCATAACCGTAAAGGAATATATTAATTCAACATAAGTCAATTATTATGATTATGATGTCTTTACACTTCCAAAATTCCCAAAGGAAAGTATAAATAGGGAAACTTCCAAACTAAACCCTTATTTACCTTTGGATTGGAAGCATGACTAATAATTTTCAAGGTATATTAATCTCTTCAACCCTCATTAAGTATTTTAGATACTTATGAAGGTTCCTCTTTGTCCTAAGCTATGGGTAGTGATGCTAGTTCTTATTTAAAAGATCTAAATTTTTATAACTGAGAATATGTAAAACCAACTCTTTTCTCCCTTTTCATATCTCTAAAACCATTTTATGAAACCGCTATTGGGAAGATAATATCAAATCCATCGCACATCTCTACCCACGACATATCATGTTCCCCGCGTCTAGTCATGGATGCAATTTGGTCTAGGCTAATTATTCCCATGAGGATTTTCATTATCTAGAATAGAGTCATAATCATGTCATATAGTAAACATTGTTCCTAGGTGGTACCAAGGTCCATAATCTAGGAATTTACTCCCTCCATATCTTTCTTGCATCTGGGTTTTTCCAGTTCCTTCAAGAGAAATTCTTCAATTTGGGTCATTTTCTCCTAGGTTGATGGTGGAATAGACTGTTTGAACATCCACATAACCTATGTAGCTCTCTGTTTATTCCTTTTTACATGAGATTTTCCTTTTCCTTTTCCTAGAGAAGAAGAAGGGATAGACACCATGAGGAAATCCTTTGGTTGATTTGAATTTATTCTGAAGATATCACAACGGATCTCAAGACCGAGATTCTGAATAAAAAGGGAGAAAGTTTGATGAAAAATGAGAATACAGCTGAGTTGAAATAAAGGCAGAACCCAAATACTAGGAACCAGAATATAAAAATCCAAGAAGCCATGAGGATCATTAAGTATTTTCTTTTATCTTGAAAAATATAACACATTAGGAAACAAATATCCAATCTCCTTAACCAAAACCAAGTCCTTAAAGGAGATTCATAATAGAAACAACCAACCATTATTGGGGTTCTTAAAGAAAACAAGCCCTTGAACAAGGTGAGCTAATGCTTATTATTTCATTGAATGTGAGAGGAGTAGAGGTTTCCCCTAATCAAAAATCCATTACAAAATTCTTTAAATATTACAAACTCAATGTCATGATTTTTCAAAATACCATGTGTCATGGTTCCAATGTATACCATGTTTGATGGTTCCAAAGGAATCTATGTCCAATCTACAATGTTGAGAGATCATTATTTTTTCTATGTTGATGTTGATGCTAAAATTCAAGAGATATTTTAATAGGAATTATGGTTTTGGTGTGATTAAACAACTCCTTTTATTATTCTAGGTATTGTATTTAAATGCAATTCAAAGACCCTATGAAAACCCTTTGGATTGGATAACCATTAAAGGCCTTGTGCACATAGGAAACCATTTTTGGATTTGGTAAAGAACAAGATTTACTTTTTGGATAAATTTTCATTGTTGGGAGATCCCTCACCTAACCCTAGGCTCCAGTGAAGTGTGGGGTTAGGTGGCTAGGCCTGATCCAGTAGCTGATTACATTCTTTTGTTATTTGAGAGTTTGAATATAGTTGACATTGTGCCACTAAATATATATCTCACTAGTAGAAATTTCAAAAGAGAAAGAGTTAGAATCTCTAAAAGGTAAGATATATTTCTAGTGGTTAGGAATTTTTTGAAAGAAACTACAAGGTAAAAATCGTGCGTTGATATAGTTTGTGTCTCTCATCACTATAAAATTTTTCTTTAGTTTGAGAATAATTCTATGGAATCAAGAGAAAAAATAGAAAGGGGCTATTGGGTCAAGGGCAAAGAAATAACATGATATGAATATCTAATATTTAAAGGATGTAGACAAATTATTAAAACTATATTTAATTCATTACGAGTCTTCTCTCATGAATAGCTTGTCTCATTAAAATTAAATGAAGCTAGGAAAAAATTATTCTTGGATTAGGAAGAAGAGGAATATAGGCTTCAGAAAAAAGACACTTGCTTGGCTGAAGGTGATATTATGGTTAAAAAATGTTAGTACCATCTACGATATTGACTAACTAATGGATCCAAGGAAATTTCATATGCATGAAAGGTCCAATATAAAATCCTCTTCAAGGAGCATAGGAATACAAATAGTTGTGATTTAAAGAAAGTTGTACAATTATTTCATATAGATTGCAATAAAACAATTAACAAATATTTATATACAAATGTTAGTAAAGAAAACATGAAGATTTTTTTGCACTCATTAATCAAATCTAAGAGGCTACACCTCGATGGTTGGAAAATGGAATTTTACTTGTGATTTTATGAATTCTTAGAAGAAGATATTGTCAAACTGTTTAAGGAATGAAAGGAAACTAGAAAGTTCCATGGTGCTCTAAACTCAACTTATATATCCCTCATTATAAATATGAACTATTGTGATTCCTTCAACAAGTTTTGACCTATTTCACTCTGAAATCTCACCTACAAATTTATTTCAAAAGTGATCACCAACAGATTTAAAGCATTATTGGCCAATATTATTTTTGAAGAACACTTTGGCCTTCTTTCTAATAGATAGACTCATGATCAAGTGGGTACAACTTAGGAAGACCTGCACTACATAAAGAAGGAAAAATTACCTATAATGGTTCTAAAGATTGATTTGGCTAAGGTTTTTAATAAAGTAAGAATATAACATGTCAAGTTAATTCTCATTCAAATGTGACTAATTCTACATTCGGTCAATCCAATATTAAGTTGTATATCCTCAAGTTCTTTCTTTTATTTTTAATCAATAGTTCTCCCTAAGGTATTTTTAACACTTCAAGAGGTATTAGACAGGGGTACCCTCTTTCAATTTTTTTGCTTCGTTTTGGAAGATGAAGGATTGATCCAATTTGTTAATGAATCTAAAAGGTAAGTTTTCTTAATGGGGATAATAGATACATGTTCTATTTGCATCACTCATTTATTTTTTGCCGATGGCACTCTACTATTTTACCATGATCCTTAATGAAAATTAATGTTTACAAAGGAATTGTGGATAGATATTTTTTTTTTACAGAAACTAAAAAAGGGGAATATATAAAAGGTGGTTGTGCACAGCCATTCATTACAAGCATAAAATACCTGAGTATCTGAGCAAAATAGAAACGCTGCACCTAGGTTCAACCCACTGAGGATCCCAAAACACTTCCCTATAAGACTGTTCTAAACATTTAAAGCCTCGGGTTGTATAAAACCTAACAAACTGTTTACACAAAAATTTGCAAAAAAACATTCAATCAGAACTGAACATGAAAAGACTAAGGGTTGCCTCCAAGCTGAGCAACGGATTCTTCTTCCATAGGCAGCGCAGCTTCATCGCAGACTCCATTGACTCTACTAACCTGGTTCAGAGATAGGAGACGCTGAAGATCCTCCTGTATCTTATCCACCTTCCCCATCATTTCACGGAGACTACTCTCATTGTCATCTATACGAGCGTCGTGGTTGCTAATTTGATACGAGGTGTAGCTGACTGTGTCTTCCATTTTCTTTATGTCCTTGGCCATCTCACGATTATCCATAACACTGATAGAGAGAACTTCATACATACGTCTCAAATTCTTCTTAATATCTGCCATCCCACCATTATCCCCTGCCTGAGCCATATTATCTACTTCTGTCAGCAGTGTGAGTCGAGCTAATTGTAGCTGAACAGCTTGAGTTGACTTACCAGCGTGCTGAGCTTGAACCAGATTATTGCAGCAGGTTCTGAGCACCAAAAGTTCCTTCTGCAGCGGTAATTCTTCACTTTTCCCACAGGTCAGAGTGCCAACATCTCCTGCCTTCCACCCAGTGCACCTGCAACCGATGACCAAACTACTTCCACAATTTCCTGAAAGAAATCCATTGCCAGAAGTGGCTGACTGAGAAGGGATGAGAAAATTGCATGAACAAGGGTAGAAGGTAGCTATGGCCAGTCTCTCCTTCACCACTGAGCGGGAAAGAGGGAGCACCTGCCACGAGAGGCTTAGTAGGCTCCCCTCTTCTATGCCTGAGACAGATAACAACAAATATTGCAAGGCATCTAACAGACCAGAGCCGAGGGAGATATGGGAAAGAAAAATGACTTACTACCAGCGGAGGCCATGATGATAAACAAAACAGGATCACAAACGTGAGAGGGAATATTGGAGATATCCCCGAATTGAATGATATTTATTTCAGCTACCGCCGAGGGATGGAGATGACAACAGGAAGACCACACAGCGAAGGAGCGGAGAGAGGAAGGACTGAGCCTTAAATGAAAATGGAGGCCAGCAAAGATGAAACGAGGAGCATCGAAAAGAGATAAGGGTGTAGAACTTATGGGTGATGGGATGGTCGGAAGGGGGAGGGAAAAGGGGAGGACGGGCGAGGCTAGGAAGAGGGGAAAAAACCAAAGGGGGGGTAAAAGGCACGACCCCAAACATAGCTTGAGAATTACACTATTCCTTTCTCTTTGATCATTTCTATAGATTTTTCCAATTGATTGCAAGAGATGAAAATGAATGCTATCTCTTCTCTTCATTATGGAACATGCTTGAGTAAGGGGGGGGTTCCCATTCTGCTTGAAGTGGCCTTGTTGAAGAGAGGCTTCCAGATTGGCCAAGCTGTCTGCTGCCGAATTGTTGGATCAGAGAATATGAAATGGTTCGTAGGTGCTTTGCATAAGAAGCTTGAATTTGTTGTACAAACGACGACATTTGACTGCTCCCTTGGGGTATCCATTGATTAATTTAGAAATGACGTGCTTAGAGTCTCCAAATATCAGGACCTTTTGTTATTGTTTCTCCTGTAGGAGCTGCAAACCTTGGAGGAGAGCTAACCACTCTGCTTCGTTGTTGGTTCGGGTCCCTAATCCCCAAGCAAAGGTATGTTCTATTTGTCCTCCGGGCTCCAAAAGGATCCCCCCCGCTCCTGCCACCCCTTGGATAGATATTATGAAGCAATTTCTATGATAATTTAAAAATAAATAAACATCATATGCTTATCAATGGTTTGAAAACTGAATTAGAAAGGAATATATCTCAAGTTTTAAATATGAGCTCATACGCTCTAGACCAAAGACTCTGTAGTGCTCTGCCTAACGGGTAGAGCACTGTGTCCAATTCACTGTAATGTTCTCTATCAAAACATTTAGATTGTATTACAGATTTATATCCAGGTCTGTTCTATAAATTTTATAGACATATGTAAATACAAGTATGAACTGTAAACATATCCAAGTAAAAATATCGAGCTGTACATGTTGAGAACTTCATGAATTTTTTTTTTTGTAAATTAGACAAAATACCTGGAAACAGCGGTTGTGGTAGATCCAACAGTTTGCTGTAAACCTTGTAGGCTCCTTCTTCTTCCAGCTTTTCGTCTGAGCCTTAATTAACAAAATGATGTGCCACCCTGCCGACCAGCTCTCATCATGTGCTGGCCCTAGGAAACCCACGGGTTTCCTAGCCCCCGAGCCCACAGACCAATAATACCGA
>LPNX010803511.1:81351-125614 GCA_001517045.1 Pseudotsuga menziesii
ATGGGGCATTATAGAGTCAAATATATATGATTAAATATAAAAACAAATGATTACAAATTTGTAAACAATGATGTGGTTATATAAGAAAATAAAACCCATGGTATCATGCTAGTATCACAAATGAATGTTTAGAGGAGGTAGGTTGGTGCTAGTAAAGTCTATCCCTAAAAGTATATCATTTCACTCAACTTCCATAACCTGTATTCCCAAAAGTATTATGGAAAATATTATCAAAAAGTTATTTAGCTTCCTCTAGACATGCAAGAAGGAAATTGAAGGAATCCCTCAAGAAAAATGATCAAACTTAGCTAAGAAAAAAGAAATAGGGAGAGGGGGTCTTAATAACATATAGATATTTTCCTCATAGATGGTTGCATAAACCATATGAATATATTATTATTTAATGAATGTTTAGGGGATAAATTGATCAAGTTGAAATATTTCAGAGATGACTAAGGTGAAGCTAGATCATTAAATAATTTTTTTTAAACGTTGCTTCTCTTGTTTGGAAAGGTGTTGCCAATTTTTTTCCTATGATAGGAAACTGGGTAGCATGAAAAATTGGTAAATGACGAAAAATGATATTAGGAGAAGACTCCTAGATAGAATGCAATGGTAATCATATACATTCCCTAGGTTGGAATGAGGAATCACAAGCTCAAGGTTGGGAAAGGTTCTCAAATATTACCTCCCAAGAAATACTTGGTTGGTGGACTTAGGCATGGACAATAAAAATTTATTTGAACGTTTACGGTGATAAGGAAACTGAATGGAAAAAATATATATCACTACTTAAACATTAATTTCTAGTAAATCCAATCAAGAAGGCTTTAATTAAAATGGTCTAAAACTAAAGAAACATGAATTCTAATAGCTAATTGGGATATGAAGTTAAGAGCAATGGACACTTTAAGGAGAAAATGATTAAGTGTGGGGAGTTGAGATGGAATCTAGAAGGACCCTTGAAAACAATAATATTTCTTTGGTTATATGTATCTAACAAAATTCTTACTTGGACCAATTCTCAAAAAAAGAATTGGAATGGATCAAGCAAATGTGTCGTTTGCAAAGATAATAATAAACTATTGGATTACTTGTTACATCACATTTCCCTTATTAATTTGTATGTGGAAAGAAGTACTGTACTAACTAGACAACTCAATCCATTGACATAAAGACTCTCTCTAATTTGCTTTAAAAAATTGATCAATGAAGCTTCTACAACAATTCACATAGCCCTGCCTTGTTTTATTCTTTGGGGGTTGTGGCTCGCCAAAAATAGGATTATATTTGAAGGGCATAGCTTCTCTATTGGTTAGGATACCATAATATTAGATTTTCTTATCCTTAATGTTTGAATGAACAAAAGAAAAAAAATTAAGCATTAAAAAACCATCATTGTTAAGAAATTCCATCATTGTTAAGTATTTAAAACCATCATATTTGTATTTTCCTTGATGTTTTTTAATGTAATGATTATCAAAAAAAGCCTATATATGAGTAAAATAGAGACATAATATTTCTAAATAACCATCACTTGAATACTAACAATAGAGCCTAATTTTATCCAGTATTCTTCTTAGTGAAAACAACTAAAGCAAATGATTCAAAAGAAAACCAGTTACAACAAAAAACAAATGATTCAAAAGACAACCCGTTATTAGAGATTCAAAACTAAAGATAGATTAGACTAATTCCATTTGTATATCACAAATTTTACTTATAACCACTTTGGTCTTGTATCCTTCAATCACATGTGCAAAATGCATTTTTGATTTTATAATCTATTCACTATAAAAAGTGAATTTGTTTTTATCTCATCCACTTACATCTACATAAAGTTCAACTAAAAAATACTTACCTTCTGCCTCAAAAATAAATTTTGATCTTTGAAGAATAAGGGGAATTTATTGATACTTTATTTCTCTACATTTTGTGTTGATGTTTTAAATGCATGAATGAAGAGCACATAGGCCCAATCTATTTTGAAAGATTATTATAGTATATACATCCTAATAATTTAAGATACAAAATGGTTTTGAACTTTTTCTTTCATGAAATGATAGGCTAAGTTCATGAATATTTTTATTTTAAATTTAAAATATCAATAAACTAAGCATAATAATAATATAAAATAAAATAAATAAATATGAAAAATGATAAAAAAATAAGTTAATTTTTAATTTTACATAAATATAATTTTACTTTTTATTTTTACCATAAATATAAATATAAATTTTTAATTTTACATAAATATAATTTTGCATACATACGTGTAACATTTTCAACGTCAACTATGTAAAAATTTATTTGAACGTTTACGGTGATAAGGAAATTGGATGGAAAAAATATATATCACTACTTAAACATTAATTTCTAGTAAATCCAATCAAGAAGGCTTCAATTAAAATGGTCTAAAACTAAAGAAACATGAATTCTAATAGCTAATTGGGATATGAAGTTAAGACCAATGGACACTTTAAGGAGAAAATGATTAAGTGTGGGGAGTTGAGATGGAATCTAGAAGGACCCTTGTAAACAATAATATTTCTTTGATTATATGTATATAAAAAAATTCTTACTTGGAACAATTCTCAAAAAAATAATTGGAATGGATCAAGCAAATGTGTCGTTTGCAAAGATAATAATAAACTAGTGGATTACTTGTTACATCACATTTCCCTTATTAATTTGTATGTGGAAAGAAGTAATGTAATGATTATAAAAAAAGTCTATATATGAGTAAAATAGAGATATAATATTTCTAAATAACCATCACTACTTTCATTTGAAGTAAAATACATACTTGAATACTAACAATAGAGCCTAATTTTATCATTTATTCTTCTTAGTTAAAACAACTAAAAACAATTTACAACTAAAAACAAATGATTCAAAAGACAACGCGTTATTAGAGATTCAAAACTAAAGATAAAGATAGATTAGACTAATTCCATTTGTATATCACAAATTTTACTTATAACCACTTTGGTTTTGTATCCTTCAATCACATGTGCAAAATGCATTTTGATTTTATAATCTATTCATTATAAAAAATGAATTTGTTTTTATCTCATCCTCTTACATCTACATAAAGTTCAACTAAAAAAACTTACCTTTTGTCTCACAAAAAATGATAAAAAAATAAGTTAATTTTTTAATTTTACATAAATATAATTTTACTTTTTATTTTTACCATAAATATAAATATAATTTTTTAATTTTACATAAATATAATTTTACATACATACCTGTAACATTTTCAACATCAACTATGTATACATGTAAGCGACTAAATTTATTGACATACTTCATTTTCTACATATGTCTGACGATAAAGAACTTCTTCGCATACCTTCTTAACTTATTACCAACTTCTCATTAAAACTATGCTTAAACCCTATAGCCCTACAACTGGTACACCAAATCTATTGGTATGAGAGTCCACATCAGGCTAGTCGGTTAGCAATGCAAATATACTTCAAGAATTACAGTACAGGAAGACGAGGAGTTGGAACGGCAATGAGTGGATGTGCCCTTGTTACTGTAAGTCCCTGATTTTCTTCAGACATGTCCAATTTCGATTCATTCATGCAGTCATATGGGAGCCGCCAGTTGAAGCAGTGCAAGAGCTGCGCCACAGTGAACTCTACAATAAGCATTCCCAATTGTTGTCCGGGGCATACTCTCCTGCCTGCTCAGAACGGAATCCACTCTAAGTTTTGCACTTTTGCCTCTAGGAACCCCGCTTCCATGAATCTCTCCGGCTTGAAACTTTCAGCATCTTCCCACAACTTCGGGTCCCTTCCAATTGCCCATAAGTTCAACACAAGCTGAGTTCCCCGGGGAATTTCATAGCCCAACACACTGCAATTCTCCATAGATGAATGGGTAATGGAAAGCGGCCCGGGCGGGTGGAGTCTCAGCGTTTCTTTCACCACGGCTTGTAAATAAATGAGAGAAGGCAGATCAGATTCTTGTACCATACGCTCCAATACAACTACATGTTCCAGCTCGTTCTGAAGCTTCTTCTGCACTTGAGGGTTTCTCAGAACTTCTGACATTTTCCACTCTATGCTTGCAGCCGTTACGTCCGAACCACCGGATAGCATATCCTGCCAACAAAACAAATCCAAAACAATGTGAAGATCATCACCGTAACATATTTGACTTAAGACATTGAAATTTAAGTATAAGATAGAGATTATTCTATACATAGAGGACAGATTTTATAATGTCTCGCGTAATTTGGAACTGATCCATATCTTCATCGGCAGACGCAGCAAGCAAAACATCCACAAGATTGGGCATGACGTTAGGGTTTTTCTGCGGCGAAGCGTGTTCCTCTACTATTTTGTCGAGCAAGTCATCTTGTATCCTATGTATGTTCTTCAATCGATGGTTCAGACCTTGAAGATCCATCCAGCCCAAGTATGGGATGTAATCTTCGATGTTAAAAGAACCTGCCAATATAAATGTTTCTTTGATCATTGAATTGATCTTCGTGCCAGCAATTAAGTCTCGGTTAGAATACTTTTTACCGAATGTCATCCTGCATATTACATCAATCCCAAAGGCTGACACGATCTTGCTTAGGTTTACAGGAAGATAGCCTCCACCATCTGAATTAATAGCGCGAATCATCGCAGAGACTTCTTGATCTCTAATGAGGCGGAAGGAATCTAGGCGTCTGAAGCTGAGCAACTGTGAAACGCAGAATTTACGCATTAGCTTCCAGTAACGACCATACGAAGAAAATACAATGTCAGAAGAATTATACCACAAGTACTTAGTGGCTGTTGTTTGAGGTCTGCCGGCGAAAACTATATCATGAGTCTTGAGAAACGGGTTGACTCAGTATTTGTTGGAACGGGGTGGTAAAGGGTTTTGGTTTATTGCTTTTTTCACCACCTTTCGCTGAATTTGTGATAGAAGTGACCCCTCGAAGCTGCGTTTTCTCTGCTTCTCGTTTGTGCCTCGGCCTTCCCTGATCTCACTCCCTTCTTGGGGTCGACTCTGCTTCTTTGGATTGGGGTGGTAAAGGGTCCGGTTTTCTTCTCTATCCTTAGTCACCTTATGTCGACTTTTCGTTAGAAGTGGTCCCTCGAACTCTTCTGCATATTTTTCTATGAGCAGGGCCTCTGTTTTACTTGAAGCTGGTTTCCTTTGGCGTTTGGGGAAAGATATCTTGGACTTCTGCACTTTGTAGAGAAGGAATTGGCTATGGCAGATTCGGTGCCTCAGTCCCGCTATTGCAGAAAGCGCAGGTCTAAGTGCATTAAGGCACAGGAGGAATGTTACAAATACATTCTGGGTCATGATATTTTCTTGGACCGAGTTTCATCTTTGTGCTCCCGTGCGCTGGTTGGTAGATTGGAGTATTGTCGTATGAACAAGGCATCTTGGGTCGATTGGGCCTCAGATAATTGGAAGCCTCTTTTTGATTATGTTCCGACCATTAGCTTGTTGTCGAATGGTTGGATAGTGTTTGTTTTTCTTGACGAAGAACACTGCACTTGGGTACTTGATGGAATTTGGTGCATTGGGAAGGGTTCCTTGGTACTCGAACGTTGGCACTCCAAGTTTGATCCCTTGAGGGAGAGGATCTCCAAGCGCCATCTTTGGGTCCTGCTGCGCAATCTCCCGTTTCCTTTGTGGAGCAGAAAGATTCTTGAAGGCATTGGAAACACCATTGGGAGGTTTGTATCTGTAGAAGATGATTTCCACCTGATATATGACAAAAGAGTGGAAATAATTCTTGTTGAACTGGATATGACAAGAGGACTCCCGACAGAAATAGAAATTCTATGCAATGATAGATTGCTGGTTCAGAGGCTCGATTACCTGCATGTTCCCTTCAGATGTAGCTATTGTCGCTCTGTTGTCCATTTGAGGAATACTTGCCCACAAAGAATGGAACGAAGCTTTGCTTCTGAAGCTGATGAACCAGGCCCACTAAAGTCTCCAGTACAGCCCACTGAGGGTCTGCATACTCTACTAGGTTTGTCATTTGTTTCCTCCCCGTCCTCTGATTTTATTCCAGACTCTTTTTTAGAGGATCATGTGGATAATTTGATTTAGTCACATCGAAAATATGCCCCACTTCTCACCACTTCCTTCATTGAGGTGGAACCTCCTTTGATTACGTCTCCCCCTTCCTGCTCAGATATTCCTCCCATTTCTGTCCACTCTTTAAAGGATACAGAGGTTCACCCCTCTTTCCCTAGTCGTGTCAACACTCTTTCCCCTTGCGAGCAGACACCCCCACGGTACTCAGGTATTCCTGTTTTAGATTCAATAGAGGATTTCCCCCCACTCAACCCTTCTGCTCCTCTTTCTGCTCAGCCCCCTTGCATGAACAGTCCCACCTCTTCCCCCTCCTTCTCTGATCCCACTCTAAAAAAATCTCTCTCTATCTTCACAGCTTCCACCCCTTCCTCTCCTTCTACCCTTCACCTTAACTCTATAAGATTTGCAAATGTGACTATTAGAAAACCTCCCAAAGGGAAAAAAGTTACTAAGGCAGATCTCTCCTCTGCCTCTCCTCCCTACATAACTCTCTCTATCAAAATTAAAAACGCGGCAAGGGGCATCTCCTCTAGGGGTCTTAGAGCATGTTCACCCCCAAAGGATATTTCCTGATGTTAATTCTCTCCCTAAATACACGTGGTCTAGGAGGTAAGACCAAATACCTCAACCTCCGTGCTCTGTTCAAGTCACTCAATCCTGACTTTATCCTCCTACAGGAAACTATGTGTAGTGATGCTCTGGCTCTTTTTGCTTTCTCGAAGTTACTCCCCTCCTGGGAATTTTGTGCAGTTAGTGCCCATGGACTCTCCGGGGGCCTCCTCTCAGCTTGGAACCCATTAAAAGCTAACTATAAGGCCTTTGATACTTGCGCAGGCATTCTTCTCCAGGCCACCATTAGAGGGATGATAGTTCCCATCAACATTCTTAATGTCTACGGTCCATATCGGGATCGTGAATTTTTCTGGCACAAAGCCCTTAGAGGTGGCTTATTCAATCTGCCACATCTTGTCATTGGTGGGGATCTTAATCTTACTCTCCGTTCGTCCAAAGTTTTGGGAGTTAAGGCCTCCTTGGACCCACTTTCAAATCACTTTCTTTCTCTTTTCCAGTCAGTTGGACTTGTGGATGTGGCTCCATTGACTTCAGGGCCTACATGGCACAATGGTAGAATGGGGACCGATTTCATCAGTAAACGCCTAGATCGTTTTATTATATCTAATTCCCTGATACCCTCCTTGGGGGTCTTCAATTCTTGGACCAATTGCATGGACCTCTCGGATCATTTCCCTATTTGTCTAGAATGGGGTAATCTTAAAGGGCCTTTTGATTATCCCTTCAAGTTTAACCGTGCTTGGCCTGATGACTCCGATTTCATCGACTGGTTTAAAAGCCGGTGGTCCTCATCTTTCAAAGCTGCTTCTCTTTCCAATATAGAGGATCTTTGCCTTACCTTGCGCAAGCTTAAACAGGCTACTAAATTTTGGACGAAGGACAAACTGGCTAGTTTAGATATCGAATCCACAAATCTGGAGACTGCCATTGAATCTATTCTCGCAGGTCCTTCAAGGGCATTCTCACTCTGGAACAAAGTACTCATCTGTCCCTACTTAATACTAGAAGGCTTAAAATCCTAGAACACCACCATCTTACCTGGCAGTTAAAAAGCAGATTCAAATGGGCTCTTTAGGGAGATGCTAATATAAAGTTTTTTCATGCTGTTGCATCGGGAAGAAGAAGGCATAATATGATCTGGTCTCTTGAAGACCATGAAGGCACTCAGATAGAGGATGAGATGGATTTAAAGGAATTGGGTAAATCACACTTCTCTGCTATTTATAAATATGACAACTCTACCAGTTTAGAACACCAACTGAAAGTGGTCTCCCTCTTCCCTAGACCGATCCCTAGTGAGCACTCCTCCCTCCTCTCCCAGCCGGTCAGTCTTTTGGAAATTGAACTCTCTCTTAAGGCCTTCAAAAAATATCGTAGCCCTGGCCCGGATGGTTGGCCTGTAGAATTCTACTTGCACTTTTTTTATCTTTTGAATCCTACCCTTTTAAAGACCATCGACCAGACTAGGATCACAGGCTATATTCCCCCCTCTTTAAACTCCACTTTCATAGCTCTGATCCCTAAAAAGGACAAGCCTCGGACTTTTGCTGATTTTAGACCCATCTTGTTATGCAACCTCCTCTACAAACTTACTGCTAAAATTATAGCTGGGAGACTTAAGCCTTTCTTGGACTCAGGCATCTCACAGGAACAATTTGGGTTCCTTAAAGATCGTCAAATTTCTGAGCCTATCGGCATTGTGCAAGAGGTCCTCCACTCTATCAAAACTAAGAATCACTGTGCTTTTGTCCTCAAATTGGACCTTTCCAAGGCATTTGACCGGGTGGATTTGACATATGTCAGATTGATTTTGATTCAAATTGGTGTCCCCCTCCTCACTGTTAATTGGATTATGGGTTTTCTCTCTTCTGTCAATTTTGCGGTCTTGATCAATGGGACCCCTTCACCTTTTTTCACTACCTCTAGGGGAATTTGACAAGGATGTCCTTTATCCCCTCTCCTCTTCATCCTTGTCATAGAAGGTCTTAGTCTTCTCATTCGGGATGCTAGAGCCAAGGGTATTATTCGGGGGATAAAAATCTCACCCTCTCTCACTCTTTCTCATCTCCTCTTTGTGGATGATGTGATTCTGATGGGCTCGGATACCCTCCTCGACTGGTCTTCTTTTGAGGTCATCCTTGAGACCTTCTGCAAAACCTCAGGAATGAAAATCAACATTGAGAAATCATGTCTTCTCTACTGCAATTTTGGGTCTTATTCGGGGGATAAAAATCTCACCCTCTCTCACTCTTTCTCATCTCCTCTTTGTGGATGATGTGATTCTGATGGGCTCAGGTACCCTCCTCGATTGGTTTGCTTTTGAGGTCATCCTTGAGACCTTCTGCAAAGCCTCAGGAATGAAAATCAACATTGAGAAATCATGTCTTCTCTACTGCAATTTTGATACTGAATGTCAAAATGTCTTTAAAAATGATCTGCCTTACAGAATGCTACCCCTTCAATCTGGTTTCTCCTACCTGGGTTTTTACCTGAAACCTCTTGGCTATAAAGTAAATGATTGGCTTTGGATTCTTCAAAAAGTGGAAAAAAGGATCAGTCACTGGACATACCAGTACCTCTCACTCAGGGGAAGATTAGTCCTTGTACAGTCTGTATTGTCAAGTATCCCTGTTTACTGGATGGGACTTGCTCCAATCCCAGTATCTATTCTGCAGAAGCTAAGAAGAATCATGTTTAACTTCCTTTGGGGTTCCTGTGACAGTAAAAGAAGGTACCATTTGGCCAGCTGGAGAGACCTTTCATGGCCCAAGAAGTTTGGGGGATGGGGGATAAAAAAACCTCCATTGGTTTAATCTGTCTCTGTGTCTCAAAAAAAATTGGAGGGTTCTCCATTCAAACGGACTGTGGTTTCAAGTTCTCCATGCAAAATATTTAAACTGTTCTTCGGTGGTTGATTGGCTCAGAAGGAAATGTTTTAGCACTTGAGATGCCTCTATTATATGGAGATGGTTTTTACAGTCCCTTCCATGGATGGGTGCTCATTTATCTTGGCAGGTAGGATATGGTAAAAATGTTCTCCTCGGCATAGACCCTATAATTGGTATTCACTTCTCTTTCAGCCTACCAGAGGACTTAAGAACATATCTTGAAGACATGAATATCTACACCCTTGAGCAGACCCGTAATACTCTTCAGCACGCATATAATTACTGGCTAACTGCAGAGGAGTTAGATCTCGGGGGTCTTTATAAGTCATTTTGGATGGAGTTTATTGAAGGACTCACGGGTGCTGGTATTCGGATCAATGATCAATCTAATGTTCTTATCTGGACTTATAAAAAGAACACAGGCTCTTTATCTGCTAAAGACACATACGACAACATTGTAAACTCGTGCCTGCACCTGATTGCAAATCTGGTTGATTCCTTTCTATGGTCTTCAGCTCTGCCTGCTAAAATATCTTGTTTCATTTGGCTCTCTCTTAGGAATAAGATCCTCACCTAGGAGAACCTACAGAAAAAAGGTGTCTGTGGCCCTGGTATTTGCGTATTGTGCTCTGCTGATGAAGAGACAGTTGAGCATATTTTTATCAGGTGTAAAATATGGAAAATGGTCACAAAACAGGTTTGTGACATTCTTAATCTCGCAGCTTTCTCTCCCAATGCATCTCTGGGAGAAATTATTAGAGGATGGATAGGGAATTTGCCCAAAAACTCGCAATTCTCTACACTCCCTTTCCATATGATGTGGATCTTTTGGAAGGTCCATAACCAGGCCATTTTTTATGGGAAAAAAAGGAATACATACAGTATGATTCAACATATTATCTCTACTGTTCATGCAGCCCCAAAGCTATCAGTTTCCAAATATAAAAAAAGAAGAATCATTGGGACAGCCCCCTGCATGAATTACCCCTGTGGTTTTATGGATGGAGCTTCAAACTGTATGATAGCTGGAGCGGGTTATTGTATTTATATCAATGAGATGCATTGCTTGGAGTTCTCGCTGGGGGTTGGACATGGCACCAACACAAAAGCAGAACTGCTCAGTTTATGGGCACTTCTTTTCTCCTCCCAAATGATGGGGATCCCCCTCGCTCATGTATATGGTGATTATCAAGTGATCATCAATTGGGCGATGGGATCGACTGCTCTCTCCCCATCTGACCTTTTTCATTGGTGCAGGGAGACAAAAAAGCTCATTGCTAGCTTTAAGGAATTGTCCTTCTCCCACATCTACCAAGAGCACAATCGAAAAGTTGACCGCCTCTCCAAAACTGCGCTCTCTTATCCTCAGGGTAAAGGCTATTTTAAGGAATATTTCGAGAACCATTTGGTTTCTCAGGATTATTTTTAGCTCTACTGAGCAGGGTAAAGGGGTGTTTCTTCCCCCTTATATTTGTTCTAGGTTATTAGAGTATCCTCTTTTGGATTGTTGTTTCAGATCCTCTTGGTGCTCGGTATATGTGGATGTATGGACAGTCCCCTTCCTTATGATGAGACATTTTTCTGATGGGATCGCATCCTTTGCTGTTAAGCCTTTCCCCCTCGCTAAACTCCTTGGCAGCTTGTTGGTGAATGTAACCCACTAAAGGGGAGAATTGTAAAAATGTCCTTTGATTCTTAATGAGAATAACAAGGAAGACTTTTTTCTTTCTGAAAACAAACATCTCAAGGTTTATTACTAGGGTTACCATTGGAATATTGGAGCAAAGACATTCTCAAGTGGTAATATTTATTGTATTAGAAGACATGTTGTGGAAAGGGGTTCTAGTTTAAGTGGATATTAGGGATGGAAATTGAAATAGTAAGAAGGGATTATGTTTTGATTCAACAATTGGATTTATGGAGGTTCCTGCTTAGATGTGTAAAATTCCATGCAAAGGGATACTTTTGGAATCACTGTTTAATTAAGATATCAACTTGGCCAGGGGCCTGTAAGTTTCGTCTAAGGAAAAAGGAAACAACTACCCAATTGAAGTGGTTGAAAAGTCAAAAGAAGTGCACTCTCCTATGGGATTGATACTGCATAAGGAAGTGTCGAGCGAGGAGACTCTGAGTATCATGGCATACTCTAAAAATAAGGTAATAATTTTGTCTCTATATGAAATTTTTGTTCTACGGATAATAAGTAAATCCATCTAGAGATTCAACATATCCTAGAAAGAGTTTTAGAACATCCTCTGAATTTTGTAATTCGTCGTAATTAATTAAACATAATTTTCATCTCTTTCAACTTTAATACTCTACTGGTCACTGCGTTAAACTTTTGTTTAACTTTAACGCTCTGTTGGTCACTGCTTTAAAGTTGATTATTGAGATGTTTCAACAAATGCCATGTACAGAAAAATAGAAGATAATGTTACTAAAGAATCATAACAATTATTTGGATCAACATTATACTCAGATACTTTTAAGTTTGATCTTGTCACTGAAGGGACAAGTCAATCTGGGTAAAAAAATTGTGTACCTTTACAGAGGGTTCAGGTAGAAGTAAACAGACCTCAGTTCTTCAATCAAATTTGAAGCACGGTTATACACACTATCACGCTGTAGATAAAGACTTACACAACCCAGTGAAGGTAGATTATGTTGAGTAGCAATGAATTCACACAGGTGTAAATAAAACCACACTAGGATAGAGACAAGGAGTAATAGAGATAGCACTCGTGTAAATACGCAGGTGGGTTCACGCTAACAGTCTACAATCATGCAGATGGTGAAGTGCATGCAGGTGGAGATTACACAAATAGTCACATAGAGGTGTGAGCAAGGTAATCCATGCAATGGAAGAACCCGCAGAGTGTGAGTAAGGTGAGCCACTCATAGGAAGAACACGTAGAGCATGAGAAAAGTGAACCACTCACAGGAAGAACATGCAGAGAGTGAGTAAGGTGAGACCCAGTCCCAGTCACAGTCAGCTGCAACAGAAGATATGTAGGTCATAAAGAACGAAGGGTCCTATAGAAAAAATGAGGAGCTAGCTCATTCACGGAGTAAGTGTCATGTGGGACAAAATAGAACAATCATGCACAAGAAGTACGCCAACGCTTGCATAGTCACGGTGTAGGATCCGACAGTCACAGTGGAAGATCCGGGAAGACCTGTCACGTTGAAGTAGGAGTCACTATAAGCACTAGTCACAAGCGGGAAAATAATAAAAAATACAGGGGAAGGGCACTCATGAACAAGAAGTGATACTTCACTTGATGATGATACAACTGAAGAAAAACTTAACCTTATATAAGGTAGGTAAGATAAATAAAAAATCATCATAAAATACTTTAGGTGTAAAGGTAAAACAATGAAAGGTCCAATGTTCATTATATAAAACCATAAAATAAATGTTAATGGTTTTATAATAAGGTCAAAAGGTAAAAGTTCCAACATAAAGTAAATAGTCCAAAAACCATAAGTGGTTCAAAGGTCCTTTAGTAGAACATAAAGTAACCATAACAATAATTGATCCAATGGTCCTTTAATCAAACCATAAGGTAAATACATTTAGAATAAAATCCATAAAGTAGGAGTCATCATAATCAAAGGTACACACAAGTAAGAGTGTCAGGTCCAAGTAAGGTAAAGGACCAAATGTCAACCAAGAGGTTCACAACAACCCACATACCCACATGCTAATGTGAACCATAAAAGCTGGAAAAATGACTCCTTTAGGGATAACAAAACTAGTAAACTTTTCTCTCTCCCAAGGTACATTGTTTTATATATTTTGGCATCACTGTCTAAGGGAAAGATCCAAACAAATGGTACAATCCTTAGGTCCTCAACACTACTCCTAAGAATTAGCAGTTAGGGACATCGTAAAGGGGTGCTTTGTCCCTTAAGGAGCAACCTAGAAATAACCGATTAGGAGAGGCGACATCACAAATTTAGCTAATTAATTACAAAGAACAAAAATATTGTAAAGATTTGGTCATTGAAGAACACCTGGACCGTCCTATTTATACCCATGCGCCAATCTGGAACCTTACAATTATCATCTCGTAAGAGTAAAGTGGAAGCCAATATTATGTAACAACACAAAATATTACCTATATCTACCAGAATCATAACAAAATACTAAATTAACATTCACTATCAAGCTAAAGAAATGGAAGTACTCAAGGGTTTCAAACGTGAGATTGAAGGTAGAAGAATCAAGGAGGTAGAGGAATCAAGGATAGAAGGAGAATGAAAGTACAAGAAACAAAAGAATAGGAATGCACTTGGAGACTAACCCAAATGTAGACTAAGAAAGAACTAAGCAGAAATCCAAGTGAATCAGATATTGAAAATAAGCCCAACAAACTACATGAACATGAAGCAGGAAGAAATTCAATTGGACCTCTAGTAAGAGAGATCAACTATCTAGAAGGAAGAAGACTGTTTGATGAGACACAAAACCAACAAGATGACGCAGGAGGAAACTATTTTAGACCACAAGTACTCATGGTGTTTAATGGTCTTGAAGGAAGCAAACAGATTGATGAGATGCAAGTTGGAAAAACATGCAGAGGCTCAAATTATCTACCAATAGGCATGCAAGAAAATGTCTGCAAATAAATACAACAAGCTATAGATGTTAGTTTCTCAGAAGTTACCACATCAGACAAAGTTTCATATTCTCCACAAGTAGGGATAAATTCTAACAATTCACATATGTGCAAACCTAGAAAAAAAAGTGATGACAAAAAACTCTCAAACTTCTAGAAGATGAAGCAGACGGTAATATTATTGAGGCACAAATAATCATAAAGATTAATGGCCCAGAAGCAAGCATACACCTTTATGAGCCACAAATAGGAAAATTAGGTAAAGGCTTAGATGATCCACAAGTAGGCATGCCAAAAAATCTATGCAACATCTTACAGGAATCTTTAAATTTGAATGGATTGAAAGATGGAAAAATAGAGAAATTGTCTTATGCTTCTCAAATAGGGAGAAATTCCAACAATACAGGAGTGTGTAAATATGGAGAAAATGCTAATGGAAAAAATTCCAACATACTATTGCAAGATAAAGTACACAGAAAATTTATTCATCCACGTCTAATTGGAAACCTCAATGGTTCACAAGGAGGCAGACAATTTGATGAGATGCAGTCAGATAAGCTGGGAAGAGTCTCACATGATCTATTGATATGCATGCTAGTAAATGTAAGCATTACATGAAAGGACATGGCAATACACAGGACTTTTCGATACTCGATTCTCATCATTCTATCAAAGAAGAAAAGAAAATGGTAAAACTAGGTGAACTATGTAATGTCCCAAATTTTGCATTGGGTCACAATGGCCAAAGCACATTTTCCATATTCATGAAAGTTGTCAAAGGGATGCTAAAAGTCAAATAATTGTCAAGGAGGAAAACCACTAGTTTCCTAGGTTGGGGGTGGAAGCTTTGAGATTTGGAATAAGGGGGATAATAAATGATGTTTAGACATTATAAGGGGATAAATATTTAATAATGTATCTTATTAAATAAATACAAGAGAAAACGGAAGTGGCAATGGAGCATGAAGACACATGGAGACTATGGGGCCCACACTAGCTGGAATTCCTATGTTAAATGGTATCTTTCTCTTGCAAATTCGAATATATGTGAAGCCTAATGTTTTTGGATGGATTATAAAGTTAATATACTTGTCCATATACTTCATAGGTCTAATTTGGGATGAATTTTAACTTACATGGGAGGGGAAGAGCCAAATGGGAGTTTCATGGACACTTGGCTAGATTCCCCTTACATTTATGACATCTATGACACCAATGATGGAGATTCTATGAAACTTATGACACAAGTCAGATATGAAGGCTGGAATACTGACATAATGACATGTCAAGACTAAATATAGCATCTTATAGGTCGAATTTAGGAATTGGAGAAGGCCAAGAGGCTCCTACTCAAATTTGGGAGAAGAGGGAAGGTGAAGAGAGAGGCCACATGGCATAGCATGAGAAACCACACCAATTCGACTTGGATTTGGTTTATGGATGGATTTGGAACCTTATAAGACTAATAATTTTTATAAAATATAGGGATATTCCATGAGAAGAATCTTTTTCTCATTTGTGAATTGTGAGAGTTAGTGGATGACTAGTTTTCTTGCTTAAGCCAATTTCGAGGGTGAAAGATTCCCATCCTAGTTGGTGTTTGGAAAGGCCACTCAAGTATTTAATGGATTCTTAAATTTAGGTTTAATATATAGGAAATCATGTGGATTATTCTATTGCATCACTCTCTCTCAACTATTTCCAGTTTTCACACCATATTCATGCAAATGGAGGGATTGTGATTTGGGTGAGATATTGATATGTTTTGAGAAGATTATAATGCCCATTATCTTATTTTATGATTTATATGATATGTATTTCCTTTTTATAATACTCTCAGGTCGAAATACCGAAAATAATTCATGTAAAAATGTTGAACAATGAAGAAACAGTGCCATTTCCCCAATACCTTGTTGTAAACTCTTGCAATCTTGATGGAATCAAATATATGTGTGCACAATTGATGATATATGAATGAATGAACTTTAATTAAAATATATTATGGGTTTCATGGTCTTTAACTTAGAATTTGTGGCCATTGGGTCGAATTTCATAGCATTTGGGGCAAACTACATCTCATTTCCCCAAGGGTCCAAAACTAGTTTTTTATATCTGATTGAAGGAAGTGATAACAAACATGGGATTTTGATTGGTTATGCATATGAGTCTCTGATAATTTATTCTACACATCACCCACTTTAATTTGATAATTTGAGTGATTTTAGTACATTTGGGAATCCATTCCAACAATTACCCGGGAGGGATTTGAGCCCCAAAATTGCTAGTAAATTCATCTATCTTATTCAGAATTTGATATAGACTTGGAGAACTGATTGGAGGAACATAATAGATCCATGAAAATAATAATTAATTTATTATATCAGTCATACACCTTCTCTGAATATTTGGGAGCAATTGGGCTGATTTGGGGACCAAGACACTAAAACTAGTCAAGAGCCAAAATTGTGAAAAAATTGAAAAATTGGGCATTTTAATAAAATTCCAAAAATGGGACATTAAAAACTATGTGTACTAGACTCGGAAAGGAATTAGTACCTAAATGCACTTCAATATTTTTCCAAAAATATGAAACAAATACAACCAAACAAATCCCTCAATAGAAAAATAGAGAAAGATACACCAGGCACTTCAACTTACCTAGGCAAACTGTACTTTTAACATCGACAAAGGATTTTGGCATAAAACCAATATTTTGAGAATTGCAGCGAACTATTTTTCTTCTATGATATGCAACAAATTCCATTCCACCCAAGAACCATTAAATTGTCTCTTAGTATAAAGTATGTAATATTTTCCGCAGTATTCCAGTCATTTACCTGGAGTTCATATAAACCCATGGCACATATATGTGCTAGGGCAAAGGATGGTATGATCTAGATAGTGGGTCTAAGGCTAGATATGCAATCCATCACAATTGTAGTGGTGCAGATAGAGGGGACATGGATAGGATATTAAGAGGTTTGATGTTTGTCGTAGAGAGTTACTAGCTAGGGTACATAATGGATGGGCCCATATGTTACTAACAACCATGCAGTGATAATTGGCCTATTGTTGTAGGATGATAGGAGGTAACTTTGAATTTGGGAATCTGTTATATGCCTTCTTCTTTTATAATATTTTTACTCTGTGACCCCATGTATGAATTATGAATGCCCTACCAAGTTTAGTATGCATTGGTGGGGACAATTATTGAAGTGAGTGGGAGGTGGTGTAGTGAGCAATGTGTTTCAACCGAAGTTATTTACTCATTGGGATCAACTACCAATTCAGATCAAGGACTACCCCTATGAGGGTATCAACTACCTCGGGGATCCCAAGAATTGGTTTTGTCCTAACATGAGTTAAATACTTACCTTTACTAGCGATGACTTTGAAAATCACCGATTCAAAATCAAGTGAGTACTTACTTATCGAAGGAAAAAAACAGGATATCCTTATTAGTACTTAGAGCTCTATAAATCATCAAAATAAATAAATAAAATGATGGAATTTTTTTCTAAATTGTTAAACAAGCAACTCAATGGTCCACTTTTCCAATACAATAACTCCATGCATAGTTTTTATTTAAGTTGGCTCATCAATAATCATAACTAACAATTTTAGAACCCCATGATACTCCATCCTACGAATCTCCTCAATTGGTTGTACATGTCATTAAAAAAAAAGAGGATTCATTTTTTCTTTTTGGGGAAGATCACTAATTTTGGCTTCAACATTCACTACACTTAGTTTCTCAAATATCTTAACCATACCAACACCATCCCCTTGACTCAAACTAATAAAAAACATAGTAAAAATTGTCAATGTGTATCTATTGTAATGTGAAGTGGAATATTTAGATAATCCTTTGGACTCATAAAGGACAAATCCTAGAGCCTTCAAATTTAGGTTAATAGCTTAATGAAGGGTGCATCAATTCTACAACATATGTGACACATGATTTCCAAACATCTAAGAATTTTCACCAGAATAGGACATAATATCATAATTTTGTATTCAAATCCAAATGACCTCCAAATTCCATAGCTTCATCAACATATGAAATGTGACCCCCATCTAAAAGTTGATTTACCATTTTCACAAGAAAATCAACACATCATTAAACACTTGATAATGAATACGTATGAGCTCAAAATATTTCAAGCCCACTGAAGCCTAAACTTTCTAGCAGGCCCAAACCCAAACCAAAGGAGGATAAAATATTTAAGAAATAGCCAACTAATAGCATGGTTTGATGGAAAACACAAGGATTTCAAACATAATGGGAACCCATTATTTTGATATGAGCACGCTTTATACTAGAAATTCTTGTTGTAAGTATAATTTCAGCACACTTTGGTGCTATCTAGGTCTATCATGCACATTACATGTTGAACTCCTCCATCTACAAAGATTGAACACCTAACTATACCTATAGTGAAATATGGAAAGGATACACTTTGTTTTTTTAATTAAAGATCATAGAGTTTCCTAAACATAATTTCAACAATCAAATAAATATATTACCGCCATACAAATATCATATATTTTATTGAGGCACAAGATTGGACCTATTAAAAAAAGTGTACTCCATCTTTACCTAGATATAGGTAGTCTTTGCCTCAATGCATCAAATCCATACTTATATAAACATATGTTAGGTATGGAATCTACTACCTTCCAAGTCAAAATCCATCGACTTACCAGTTCATAAAAGGGAGAACCCTATAATGTGTATCCACTCGAACAACCAAATTTGCCAATGCATTTTGGTAGAAACTTGAACCTTATTCAAGATATAAAGGATACTAAAGAGGAATGGGAGCTATAGTTCAATCTAATGTTAGAGGATTGTTAGAGAATAAATAAAGTTTGTGAAAAAGATTTCATAACACCACAATCAAATTAGAGCAACCATTCAATAGTGAGTAGGTACTAAGGATGATAGAACAAGTCTCCAAGGCTCCAAAATTATCTAGGCTTTAGACCACTTTATGTATTGATCCCTATCAAACAACTTTATTTCTGAGATTTTAACATCTTATAGTTTTTTGGTATTTTCCAGTGACTACAATTATTTCTTATTTCCAAAATGTATCAACCTTTTTACAATATCTCCACTAGCATGCAATCGAAGTTGTATATTGGATTCTTGGAAGAGAATCCACACATGGATTATATGTAACTATAACAAGGTTTCATAATTATTTAAGTTCATAAGTATTGTAGATAGAAATCATCTTTCCAAATCTATAAACTAGAACAAATGCCTCAAAACATTAAAAAGTACTAATCATGGAGTTTTCATTTTAAAATTTCCCATTTTAGGAAAGATGTAATACTTTCTCCTCACCTACATCTACAATGATTTATGCTCGCCTCCTAGAATGTACGTTGTCTCCCAATGATAAAAGTTACTCAAAATAACAGTTCTCTCAATTTAAGGAGGGAAGAACTATATGTTATAGTGTATGCATAAACCAAAACATGGAGAAAAAACTCCCATGTTGAAAATGCATGTAACATAATGGCCTTCAAGTAAAATACTTTAAAATTCTTCAATGAGTAGCTTTGATTGGTGCAATATTTTCCAAAAAATATGTTCATTGTTAAAGGGGGCTACGCTTGTAGGTAAATCAAGGGTAATGATATATTCCCTACCCGAAATGTGCTAACGAGGTTTCAGGAGCATTTCCTCGCAAACTTTGTTCCATTGGCATGGGAAAAACCCCAACAAAAATTGCCCTGTATTACGAGATAGGCATTGATTGATGGACGAAAGGATGTCCAACTTAGTGACGGAGTGAGATGGCCAAATTCCTTTGGACGGATATGGAGCTCATTCAAACCTGACGAATTAAAATCACATAACAACATTTTACCAGGAAGGGAAGATGGATTGAAGGAACAAGGTTTCGGTTTCGAAGTGTGTTCTTAATGAATAGGAAAATTCACATACATAAGTCACATAGAGATATAAGAAAGAAAACCAGGAAAAACATTAGTTTTTTTTAGACAAGGGTAAAGTATAAAACCATTGCTAAAAAAAATTCTTATTAATTTCAAACATTAATGGTTGATGTTTTCTTCATCTGGATTTCAAAAAGTTTAAAACTCCACATGCATGTATTTTTGATAGTTAACTAAATCAAAATAGTAATTAAACAAAAGGTTGTAGAATCTGTAGAAAAAGAGTATTTGTAGATTCTTAGGATTTGGTTGTTGAAAAGCATACCTGGTGGTTTTTTTTCCAAAATCTTCAAAAAGGGATATACAATAAAATCAAGGGTTTCTTCTTTCTAGGATATAATTTTTTTATATATATACAATGAAAGAAAGGGTTTCTTCTTTATAGGATAGAAAAATTATTTTTTCTTAACAAATAAAGAAGAAAAAGAAAGGCTTGCATGTTTATTATTACCATCATTTAAATATCTTATATTAACTAGAGTTTCAAACAAAAGCTTAATCAAAGGATGATCAAATTTTTGGTTTCCTTAAAAATGTTGCTTCCTAAGACAACCCTATAACATACGGATGTGGCCAATCACAGAATCCTTGAGAAGAATCAAGTTGGAAAAAAAAAACAACGCCACTGGGAATGCACCCTTACCTCAGAGAAATCCTCTCGGATATGTTTATACATGCAAATTTGAACCTCTGTTTGAAAATTGCCTTTGATTTCATGAAATTCTTACCAAGTCTATCTTTGAACATCTCAAAATTCCCCTATATTAGCACTCCAATTATCCTACATGAGGTTTGTTTCTTGGTAACCTTCGATAGCCTTGTTTAACTCCATGCATCCAGCCATCACAAATTTGGCATATCAATAACTCTACATTAATTACAAAGAAATAAATAATTGATCAAAATAAGAGGTGGCAAGTTCGAACCAGACCGTACCTCTGACAGAATAGCATTTTCAGAAGAAATTTCACAAAATTTCTTGGGTTTTTCTTCAACTTGTTCTATCTCAATACAAAGAGAAATATCACTTTTCCTTTCATCAGCTTCTTCAATTACTCTATTCCATTTGGAAGCGGAAATGTGCTAACAGGGTTTCAGGAGCTTTGCCTCGCAGACTTTGTTCCATTAACACAGGAAAAACCAGAAGGGGAGGGTATTGGAAGGGAATTAGGAGGGTTCATACCAATTTTATTATAAAGGGGAGAGTAAACCATACCAATAGTTCCATCACTAGTTAGGATATTTAGATTAACACTATTGAGCATATCAATAGGAATCATACCTTTTCATAAACTTGCACCGATAAGTGCGCCTAGCTAGGGCACAAATACTGAAGGTGAAATAGCCTCTGCAAACAAAGAACTGATTAAGTATGAATGTATCATCCCTAAATCCCAAGACATGCAGATTATGCTTATTTCGTTGCCTCCTAGACTCTGTTCGATGGATGGCCTACAAAAACCCCAACAGAAACTGCGTCGCCTCGTAGACGGATGGCCAATTTAGTGACAGATTGAGACGACCAACTTCCTTTGGATAGGTTAAAACCACATAACAATGTTTTACCGGGAAGCGAGGATGGATGCAAGGAACAAGGTTTCAAAAGTGTGTTTGACGCATGCCCCTCCCAAGGTTTCAACAATGACAGACATAGACTAGCAGGGTTGGTATGTGGTTTATATAAAAACTAAACTCTTAGGTGAGAGATTAAAAGGAATCTAAACTCTCAGCTGAGAGATGTGTTCAAAAGTTTCATACCAACAATTGGGCCATACTCTCGAATGAGAAATTTAATTATTCTCGACCGAAAATTTGTCTAACCATACCTAAACTCTTGGACAAGAAAATGTTAAGCTTAGTTAAACTTTCGGTCGAAAACTATTACAACTCTCGGCCGAGAAAAAATGTTGACTTTTGTCTCAGCCGAGAAATTGAAAATTATAACCCAAAAACACCCCATTCTCAAAAAAATGTATCGCACCTTCTTGTTTTCACCCATATGCATTATTTGAAACACGTCACCAAATACATGATATTATTTCCATAAATAATATGAAAATTGTCCAAAATTAATATACGAAAATGTTTTTACATTAATTTGTTGAAGTTGTCAAATTATACAAATCACCAAATGAATTGTTGTCTCTATAATATGAAGGTTGGGAAAGGTTCTCAAATATTACCTCTCAAGAAATACTTGGTTGGTGGACTTAGGTATGGAAAATAAAAAAATTTATTTGAATGTGTAAGGTGATAAGGAAACTGAATGGACATAATATATATCACTACTTAAACATTAATTTCTAGTAAATCCAATCAAGAAGGACTCAAATAAAATAGTCTAGTACTAAAGAAACATGAATTCTAATAGCTAATCAGGATATTAACTTAAGACCGATGGACACTTCAAGGAGAAAAAAATTAAGTATGGGAAGTTGAGATGGAAGTTAGAAGCCCCCTTGAAAACATTAATATTTCTTTGGTTATCCCTATCTAACAAAATTCTTACTTGGGACAATTCTCAAAAAAAAAATTGGAATGGATCTTGAGCAAAGATAATAATAAACTAGTGGATTATTTATTTACATCACATTTCCCTTATCAATTTGTGTGTGAAAAGAAGTATTTTACTTACTAGAGAGTTCAGAGAGTTCAATCCCTTGGCATAAAGACTCTCTTATATTTATTTAAATAATTGATCAATGAAGCTTCTACAACAATTCACATAGCCCTACCTTGTTATGTGCTTTTGGGGGTCGTGGCTGGCCAGAACTAAGATTATATTTGAAGGGCATGGCTTGTCTATTGGTTAGGATACTCATAGCATTAGAATTTCTTATCATGAATGTTCGAATGAACCAAAGAAAAAGGCATGAAGCATTTAAAAAAATCATCATAGATTTTTATTTCCCTCGACGTTTTTATGTCATGATTGTTAAGAAAGTCCATATATAAACATAGTAGGAGGCATAAATTTTCTAAATAACTATCACGACTTTCATTTAAAGTAAAATGCAAGCTTAAATACTAACATTAAAGCATAATTTTATTCACTATTCTTCTTAATAAAAACAACTAAAAACAAAGAATTCAAGAAACAAGACGTTTTTGGAGATTTCAAAACTATCACAAATTTCACTCATAACCCATCACTTTAATTTTGTGTCCATAAGTCACATCTATAAAATGCCATTTTGATTTTATAATCCATTCACTATAAAAAGTGAAATTGTTTTTATCTCGTCTAGTGACATCTACAAAAAGTTCAACTTAAAAACAAAGAATACTTCTACAATTAATTTTGATCTTTCAAGAATAAGGAGAATTATTTATACTTTAAAATTCATGAATGAAGGGCACGTAGATCCAATCTATGAAAGATGATTATAGTATATACACCCTAATAACTCACCCAATGAATATTTTTATTTTAAATTTGAAATATCAAATATAAAAAAAATAAAGTAAGAATTATTGAAAAAATATGAAAATGAATAAAAGTTAAAAATGATAATTTTTTTATTATTAAAATGAGTTGAAATATTTCCATTATATCATTTACGTTTTATTTTTCTTTAAATGATTTTATATTAAACCATATACAATAATCTAGACATAACATGTTGAGCTCCACTTAATATTTATTATTATTATTTTTTGCCTAAATATTATATTTCTCCAACAAATAGATTTATCTCACAATTATATTTGTGTATTAAATTTAATTCATTATATTTATGTTTTTAAAATAAATATATATTATTTTATTTTATAGTTAAAAAATAAGATTTGATTTACTTTTATTTTTTAATTGCACACTCTACAACCCAAGAGGGACTCACAAAATAATAAAAATTAAAAATTTTAATTATTCGCCAAAATAAATGTGCACCACAAAAACAAGTTAATGTTCCTAGCTAACAAGAGAATAAAAAAATAAAATTATTGGCTCAAAACTGTCCATAAAAACAAACACAATATGGGGGAGATGTTGTAATGTTCCTACCTAACAAAATAATAAAAACTAAAAAAATTGAATTATCCTAAAAAAATATGTGCAATGCCTCCTCAACAAACCATGGTTTTACTGTACATGCTTTAAGAGGGCCTTACAAATGGTTTTATAAACATGTGCAAGGCCTCCTAAACAACCCACATAAACAACCCATGGTTTTATTGTACATGGCTTAGGAGAGCCTTTCAAATGGTTTTAAAACCATGTAGGGGGAAGATGTTGTAATGTTAGTTTGAATCAAATCAATGGCTATATATAGGACACACCAAAGATAGCTCCTCTAGTGCAATACTTAAGAAGATGTTTGCACCTTGAGATATTTGATCCCTCTCCACGCTTGATAGAGCCTATTTACTAAATTATTTTAGTTTTACATCAATAAAAAATAATATCTCATATTTTCAAGATTAACCCAAGTGCAACAAGTGTATAGGCTAGATTCATTTAAATGCATTTTGATTAAGACTTAAATGGGGTTATTTAAATGATTAGGTGGAATAATATGCCTACTAAACTTTTTGTTTCTTCAAATGATGGTTTAAATTTATTTTAAAGTCTGCGTAGCTTCAAAAATGAGTGTGACCTATAGTGTTCACCAACAAGGTGCATAGGTAGTTTAGATTATATTTTTTTTGCGAGCATGGCATGTTACTAATAGCTATTTAGATATAATTTGAGATTTTGGGTTTCCTTAAGCATATTGAAACAAGAATAACCAAAACTCTTAAAAGTATTATTTGAGATTTTAGACTTTCTTAAACAGATTAACAAAATTAACCCAAACTATTAAAAATGTACATCTAAGATTCATTTCATAATTTTCATATAGTGTTATACTTAGATTGAATTATACTTAAATTTAAATAAATTTCAATTAAAAAGTAATTAAAGTATTCTCTATGAATTGAACAACTTTGTCAAAACAACCCACATGTTGGTAAAACAGTGAAAAGTCCTTAAGATTTTCAAGTATTTAATAATGTAATTTCCTTTCACATTATGAAAAAATTACTATTTGGAAAAAACTTGCACGATCTGCAATGTCCAACTATGTATCCGTGTAAGATTTGCAACGTTAACTATGTATACATGTAAGCGACTAAATTTATTTCAACATACTTCATTTTCCATGTATGTCTGACGATACAGAACTTCTTTGCATACCTGCTTAACTTATTACCAGTTTCTCATTAAAAATATGCTTAAACCCCACAACCCTAAAACTATAGATTTTTTTATTTCCATTGGTTCATTCATGTCATCTGGGACCTGCCAGTTGAAGCAGTGTAAGAGTTGCACCATAACGAACTCTACAATATGCATTGTCAATTGCTGTCTGGGACGCCTGAGCTTAAAAAACATAGGGCTATAGATTTTTTGTATTTCCACTGGTTCATTCAAGTCATCTAAGAGCTTCCAGGCTAAGTAGTGTAAGAGTTGTGCCATAACGAACTCTACAATAAGTATTGTCAATTGCTGTCCAAGACGCGTGAGCTTAAAAAACATGTACATTCAGTTCATCCAATGGACCAACAACGAAGTCAATGGATGAACGTTGTTGGTCCGTTGGGTGGACCGGACGTACATGTTTGTTAAGGATGGCTGTCCGGGACATCCTCTTTGGCCTGCTCCAAATGGAATCCACTCAAAGTTTTGTGCTTTTGCGTCTAGGAACCCTGCTGCTTCCATGAATCTCTCCGGCTTGAAACTTTCAGCATCTTCCCACAACTTCGGGTTCCTTCCAATTGCCCATAAGTTCAACACAAGGCGAGTTCCCTAGGGAATTTCATAGCCCAATATAGTGCAATCCTCCATAGATGAATGGGTAATGGAAAGCGGCTAGGGAGGGTGGAATCTAAGTGTTTCTTTCACCATAGCTTGTAAAATGAATGAAAGAAGGAAGATCAGATTCTTGTACCATACGGTCCAGTCCAACAACGCGTTCCATCTCGTCCTGAAGCTTCTTCAACACTGGGGTGTTTCTCAGCACTTCATACATTGTCCACTCTATGCTTGCAGCCGATGCGTCTGAGCCAGTCGACAACATATCCTTCAAACAAAACAAATCCAAAACAATATCAATATTATCACCGTAACATATTTGATTTAAGCCATTGACATGAAATTTAATTATAAGATAGAGATTATTCTATACATAGAGGATAAATTTTATATTGTCTGGCTTAATTTGGAACTGATCCATATCTTCTTTGTGACCAAGAAATCTACAAAATGTACAAATTTGTAGGCTTGGATACCATCTTCGTGTCAATGTCCATGAACTTGAAAGATGCGACACCATGGAAAACTGCCTTGACATAGAGGATTTGAAGCTCCCGATAGGAAATAATTTCGAAAATTTGGGAATTGATCCTTATGGTGTCCCTCCGGCGGCCTCTGCATGACATTGACTACACAATATGTTCTCACAATGTTCCCTTCCTTTCTTAATATCTTATATTTATATCATTAGTTTCGCCAGTTGTGATTGGATCTGATTCATGCCAACTCCAGTTTCATCAACATGTGAAGCTTCCAACTTCATTGCGATCTCTAGAGCCTCACTATGTGTTGCAATCTTCTACTGCATCAAGGGCATCCTAATATGCGGTACTAACACCACAATGAACCCCTCCTTGTGTTGTACATCACTCATTCCAAAACTAACTTTCGCCATTAGCATCTTAAATCGTTGATCAAAATCCTAGATTGATTCATTTGGGTATTACGTGAACTCTTTTCAGTTCTGTGATATATTGCAACTCAGACTTGGGCTTCTAGAATTCTTCAATCAATAGGTTTCTAATCTCTGCTAGATTTTTCGTTGGGTTCCCCATGGGAACTTGCATAAACTTCATGTACCAGTCCAATGTGCGACCTCAAAAAAATTTCGCCAGCTGACCTTTCTTAATATCCTCATCTAGGACTTGCTTGACACTCAGGACTATTTTTCATAGAAACCAATTATGTTCAGGATCCTCAGCCTCGTTCCCATGAAACAAAGGAAACTTTACATCATCACCCATCCTCTTGGGCCTTCTTCCCACATTCACTGATCCACTACTATTACTGTGTTGATGACACATCGAGCAATTCAGTGTCGAGTTGATATTTCTTCCTGATTACGACGGAGTGCACGGAGGTGTGGGTACATTGTTGCACTGGGTTTGTCTTTCCTCGGGATCGGGTATAGCATGGTCATCTCCTTCATCACTGTAGGGTTTCTTAGTCCCTAGTGATATTCTCTCGTAGCTTCTTGTTTCGATCGCAGTAGGCCCCTCCTCAGTCCTCTACATCTTCTCTTGCCGAAACCTTACCCCACTTCGAAGAAGATCACACTCTTCCTCGACTTGTCGAAACATGAAGCAGAGCTCTAGTTGTTGGAGTTAATCTTCAATATACCCTTTTCAAAGATGAGCATTTTAATCCACAATTGCAAAGATAATAGAAACCTACCTCTTGGTCCTTTGAAGAATTCCCTTTCGCGTCGTTATAAGACTTGACTCTGTCGACCACGAACTCAGTAATGTATCCTTCCAATATATTTTCAAGCCACACTTTGAAAGCCCTTGATGCTCTATTGTCTATATCCTTCAGCTGCTAGATCAACTCTAGGGTCTAGCAAGTAGGTTTGCCTCCTTGAAAATTTGTCTTTTGATAGGACAGGTGCGTCAACCACACGTACATCGAAAACACAACAAAGAAGTATTCATGGATATTATAATAGATATGCCTTCCCATACACTCTTATGTCATTAATCTAGAATTTTGATTATCTTCTGCTATGAATTCTCGAGCCTTCTGATTGAACCAATCCTGAATCTTCAGTCTCCTTCTCCTCATACTATGGTCCCAACAACAGAACCATTTGTTGACATAGATCTATTGACATGGGTTCACACTCTATCGACACCCCTAACTCAGCGATCCCCCCTGAGCATTAGCCCAGACAGGTTTTACCCTATCCAGCAAGCCCTGTGAGGCAGATGAAGTCTCCCCTGAGATGCTCGAGGGGGCACTGTTGGAACCACATTTTCATAATAAGGAGGGGTTTTGTGCATCTACTGGTTAGCTCTTGCGACATTATACAGAGATCCAAGCATTAGTTTTACATCACTTATTCATCTCATAAACCATTAGACCACATCAATACATCAGATCACATCATTATGTTTACTTATGAATAAATCAGTCAACATGAAATTATTCAAAACACATAAACATCAGATCATTCAGAAAGTAATAGACATATGGTGACATTGATTCATTCAGATCACATCATATAACACAGAGAAAGTAGAAAGACACAAAACAAAGTGGTTCCATCAACATATGTCATGTCATATTACTCTTCGCATCAACACAAGATCTCAAAATACATCATCAAGTCTTGAAGCAGACAACCCAAAACAACAGATACAATGTGATCCTCCACAACTACCATCAAACATAACATAACACATACGAAAACATCTCTTGATCTTGATCTAAGATGATCATTGATGACATACCTTCATCTCTTTTCTATTAAATTTCTACTTCTATTTATAGGCTTGTGCATTTTACAACATGGTTCGCTTTAACTGACTTCTTAACTAATTCAAACCAAAAACTACAAAACCATGACCAAAACTACAAAATCCTGACCAAACCGACTCTTTGTCAACCTTTCCTCATTGCATGCCATCCTTGGTCTTGTGCATCATCCTCAATCTTGCGCATCTTTTCTTTACAAAAAATGCTTGCCAACATTATTCATGGGTAATATTTAAACTTACTCATTCTTAATACCATAATAGTGTTGGTGTGCTTTGTTCTCGATCACTGGAGCTGACGCAGTGCACATAACATGTCGTCGATTAATGCTCTTGGTTGTAGTTACAGTTGGAAGCCCTTCAACATGATTTAAAGTGGAAAGCCTGTAGCAATGGAAGTAGCTATAATTTACGGTTTTGTTCATCCAAGAGTGCCATGATATTCATGCATCTCTTCAAATTAACATCAGTTACCATTGAAGTAGGTCTATTTATTTTCCTCGTTGATACTATCTTAACACCTAGTATAATTAGTTTTTATTATTTAATAATATTTTAATCATAGTTTTAAGCACGATGTCCTCATAATTAAATCAGAAATAAATGCCAATCTCAGCACCAACATACACATCAACATTATAAGCGTGCCTTGCAGGTCACGCCAACCATTAAAATGAGAACTTTTCTTGCTACTTGGATAGGATTTTTGGAAGCCGAGGCTACCAGTTAATACTCCGTGGCGTCAATGTTTTCATGCCCTCCAGGTTGTTTCTATCCATCTTCTAATTTTAGTCGACTTCCAGCAATTGTCAATATGAATCTTCTGCACAATATACATGTGAATCTTCTGCACATTCTGCATGTCAATTCGAACTCACAACCAACAAACTCCTTATCGCGTGAACCATAAGTGATTTTTTTGTCGATTTGGTTTTCTCGAGTCGTCGAGGAGTAGACCACGTGAGGATGGATGGTTTGGATGGTGTACCATATGGACTGAGCCTTGGGACAAAATTTTCTACCAAATATTTTGGACATCACAATTCAATAATCATATAAAAATTATTCACAGGAAGGAGGTTGCTTCTGCATGTTTTCCTAGCGGAGTCACCATTTTTGTTAGGGAGATAAACTTCCTATGGATTAGGGTGTACCACAACAGACTGAATTACACTAGAAATCAATCCATTCCAATATGCAAGAGAAATAAATGCATCTAACAGTAAGGGATATGAAGTGTACCTTATTTTGGACGGTTGATGTAGATCCCCGTTGAGCTTTTCCAACACATTCGTATTCACAATTCGCTCTCAACAACAACAAACAATGCAAGCATGATATATATCAAAGTGTTAGATCTACTCTAGCATATATAAACCATCATGTATAAGTAAACAAATACGTATGATGGATACAATATTCATATTTATGCACATGTATTGGACATGAAATGGATATTTCTATTAATAAAACAGAGATACAATAGTGACAAACTATGTTAGAACTTCTCCAAACCAGATAAATTGAGTCCTCCACTTGGGCATCCACCACTTCAATCCTCCGTCTCACAATGGCAAGCTTACAAATCAAAGGAAATATTGGGAAGAGTAGCACTATGTGCTCCAAAGGGCCAAAGGGATGTAGACTTGAGCATAAACAAGTGAGGCAACAATGAACTATAGTTTCATTACTATCCAAATTCTCCTCCTGAATGTATTAAAGAGGCTCAATATATGACACTCCAAATAGGCAGTGGAGGGTCGAGTCTGAGCGTTCTTAAGGAATATGGAAGGCCAAGAGTCAAGTTATTGGTGCCTCTATGAGGAAAACTACAAAAACTTTTGTCTTCACACACATTTGCTGATGTATGCGGGTTTTGGATCAAAAGATGCGTATACACGTGAGTATAGCTTTACAAGTCATGTATACACATACACATGTACTTTTTTGGGAATTTCTTGGAGAATCAAAGCATAATATGAAAAAACGGGGTTGAAAGAGTCTGCATAGGGACATGTAAGTCCATAAAGGTGTGATCTACCAAGTCTGGTAAAATCAGCTATAACAGGTGGCCTCTCCATTTAATGTTTTTATGACTTGTACATATGAATTTAGAGCATATGCCCCCTGAGATTCAGATCATTCTTCTCCCTTAGAAAATTATGGTCCCCATCATTTTATCCTAAAAAGAGGCCCATGATTACAATGTTCCAATTTCCAATGAAGAGAAGGGTTTTCTGTGGTTAACCCATAACCATGGGTTTTGTGTAGTTGACACCTAACAGTGATTACAATACATAAATGTGGGTTTTGTGTGGTTGAACCATAACCATAACAGTGGGTTTTGTGTGGTTGAACCTTAACCATGATTACAATATGATTTAATAAAAGTCAAAAAATGGTCTTTGGTGCAGTTGGTGTCTTGCTACAAATCCACTCATAGCTTCTGATGCAAGTGATGAAATTGAATTCCATTGAAGACCCATTTGAGATATTGAATAAAAATTTCCATCCATATAACATACTTTCTCTCTGGTGGTACAAGGAATGAGAAAATATTTGTTGAATATCAGGGGATGCCCGTGCACTGTTTTTGCATACATATGTTCCTTCAATCAACGATATCTCTCAAAAGAAGAATCCAAATGAAAAATCGTGAAATACCCATTTTAGCTAATAGAAATATATTTCCAATGAGATATGATAGAGCCTCTGTTATTTTATTTAGATTCTATGGTACTTTTTTGAAGTTGATGTACGTCAGGTCGCACTATGCACATACATATGTTGCTTCAAACAAGCATATCTAACAAACCAGGAAGGTAAATAAAAAGCAAAAAATACCCATTTTAGATGATGAAAATATATTTCCAATGAGCTGTGGAAGAGACT
The DNA here is from genome assembly GCA_001517045.1 of Pseudotsuga menziesii. NCBI lineage: Eukaryota > Viridiplantae > Streptophyta > Pinopsida > Pinales > Pinaceae > Pseudotsuga > Pseudotsuga menziesii. Next base: position 112,916 of record LPNX010803511.1, read on the forward strand.
TTGATATACTCTTTGGAGTCTATGGTACTTTTTTTAAGTTGTTGTACGTGAGGTCGCACTATGTACGAACATATGTTGCTTCGAACAAGCATATATCACAAACTAGAAAGGTAAATGAAAAACCAAAAAAATACCCATTTTAGATGACAGAAATATATTTCCAATGAGATATGGAAGAGTATTTGAAATTATCTATGCAGGTTGCAATATCTTTTTGAAGTTTGTAGAGATGTGTTGACCTTCAATTCGTCTATCATGGTGTTTATATGATGGTCACACAAATATGGATGGGATGATATGGGGCTGGAATGGGGTATCCCAAGCTACAATAATCATGCAAAAAGGATTTTAATCCGTTCCATGGACATATGAGGATGAAATAATTCTTGATATGGGAGTTTAGATAGCCACAAAGGATGCCAAGGGTTTGTAGAGAAACATGGGATGTTGTAGAGATCATGGAACATTCTGCTACAATTAAAATAGCTTGTAGTGCCCAAGGACCAAATGTGATGCTTACAATGTATGGCCCAACAAATGGACTCCGAGTGTGCACAAAGGAGATCGAAAATTCATGAAGATATTTGAACCTGAACTATACTCAAACCCTCATTCCCATGGATAGCGTACCTTTGATACCATTGATCTAGATCTTGGGGGATGAGACCTAGAAGGATTGTATGTTGAGAGAGGAGGAGAGCAAGCCTGCAAATTGTTATTAATGTATGCATAAAGTAACATAGAGAAACATAGAGTAAATATGCCACATGAAGGGGTGAGGATCAAGAAGGGTTATTTGATCCTCACCTCTCAAACCATACTAAGAAAATTACTTAGAACCAATAACCCAATAACTCAATAGAGTAAGATGAATGTAGGATGCGAAAAATCCTTGAATTCTTTATTGAGAAGGCATAGAGTATATTTCTAACATTATTAAAATTTTCCTTGGGGAAATACCATGGGTAAAAACCATGGGTTGTGAAACACCATGGATGAGAGAGATAAAATGTGCCATTAAGACATACCATGGATGTTACAGAGAGAAATTCCTATGGCTTGGGGTACCACAACATACAGCTTTGAATCCAGAAATCAATCTCTTCCAATATGCAATAGAAATAAAATGTCTAACACTAAAGGATCATACCTCGCACCTTATTCCGGACGGTTGGATTAGATCCTCGTTGAGCTTTCCAGAAATCAATCTCTTCCAATATGCAATAGAAATAAAATTTCTAACACTAAAGGATAGGACCTCGTACCTTATTCCGGACGGTTGGAGTATATCCCCGTTGAGCTTTCCAACTCCAGCTTGAATTGATAGATTACTTTCTCAACAACAAGTAAACAATACAAGCATTCTATATATCATGGTGTTAGATCTATTCTAGCATATATAATCAATAATGTAAAAGAATTTGACATATTCCAATGGATATAATATTCATTCAAACACCCATTATTGGACAGGAAAAGATATTTCTATTAATATAAATCAGAGATTACAAGATAGATACAACCTCTGACGGCACGTCTGTGAACCGGAGAAACTGAATCCCCCACTTGGGCCTCCACCACTTCAATCCTCCATCACTTAGATAGCAAGCTCACAAGCAAAAGGAAAGCTTGGGAAGAACACAAAAGTGCTCCAAGGGACAAAGGGATGCAGAGTCAAGCATAAGTTTCGGCAACAATGGACTATAGTTTTGTTGCTCTCAATTCTCTCTTCTGCCTTCAATGAACCAAAGGGTTCCTTATATAGCTTTCAAAGGGATACTGAAAGGTCAAATCCGAACGATCTCAAGGCATATGGAAGGCCAGGAGTCAAATGAGTCGGATCCATGTCAAGGAAAACTCCAAAATGATTTGGATTATGCACGCATCCCGATGTACACGGTTATAGGGGTCAAACCGTACGCGACTATAGGTTTAAAATTCGCGTATATCATTTTTCTTGTGTTTCTAGGGATGATCATGGAAACATCAAAGGACAAAAAGTGGTCCATAGGTTCTAAGGAGTCTATAGCGGGACAGGGGAAGGCCATACAATGTGTGATTCACCTGGAGTGGTGAAATCCGCTATAACAGATGCCCCCTAACGTATGAGATCAGAGGGGTTATATGATGGACGAAATACATTATAATTCCATCCCAGAAGTGGAGTGATGAAGAATCCCAAATGGAATACCAGCCACCCAATCAGCATAGTGCAATAATACAACTTTGCATACAACTGCAAATACATATAGTAATCCTGAATACATAAGAGTACAATGGCCATGAATAGGCATGATACATGATATCACATATGTGGTCATCGCCACGTACAATATACATAGATCAGAATCTCCATGATGAAGATATACAAAGGACCATGATCTCCAAAATAGCTGAAGATATATAATAGATCAAAATCTCCATAGTGGCTGGAAATGTCTGACATAAACTGGAATCAAGTCATGAGAGATGAAATCTCATGAACAATGGCACGATTAAGGAGGTAGCATATAAGAGATGCACAAACCGCTACGAGTACATGTACTACTATGCAAATAGAGGTGTCGAGGTCAAACATAGTAGTCCATCGTCGGATTAGCGGTCATTGATGTATACCATTAACAGACGCGAGATCACCCACCAATAATGAAAATGGGAATCAAGGTACTAGAGTGCAAACTAACAAGTGTGAATAAATGTGTTGAGGTCAAACACTTGAGAGAGTCCATCGATTAGGGCACATTGATGTATTCCCATAAAAATTTTGATGGCGAGAGAACCTGCCTGTTGTGCTCTTACCCAACAGCCTCAAAAAAAATCATCAAGCAAAATAAATTTTGCTTAATGAAACATTTGAATTTCTTATTTCAAGTTATGGAATCAAGAGCTACTGAAATGGTGAAATTTCATTATTTTATAACCTTGGGGACTATTGTTATTTGGAAAAATTACTATATTCAAACCATTATTTTTGAATGGATTTGTGTCTCAAATTAGGGAATAAGCATTTTTTGGTTTATATGCCTTTCACCATAACCTGACTTCGACCTTATTTGAACACTCATCATTTGGTATTTTTTTTTTTGTGTTTTAATTGCAAATTTAACAAGGTTATGGAACATGAACAAATAACTATCTAGTGCTTGGGTGCTTTATCAAAGTCATACAAATCTTTATCCCTAAGGTTTATCCTCAAATCTTCAAACTATGCTCAATCCAACCACAAGCATTTAATATCGACCTTCGTAATATTCTCTGTACGTGGCTTTTATTTCTACATTTAATGGTTGGGGTTGATATAATGGGTTATGTGATATGTGTTTTCACGTAGCATAATCACCATTTTCAAAGGTTGGAATTATTACATAGCAAGTTCTGTGATTTAATGCCCAAGGTTCTTTGCTTATGGTCCGTTCAAATCGCATCGCCCTCCCCAAATCTGATCTGCCTGATTGAGGGCTATTATGTCATCACTCAACACGTACAGAACTCTTAATGACATTCAATTTCAGTACAAGTGTAAAGTCGTGTCTTCCTGCTTATTGAACACATGTACCTTATTCGATTCGTGGTTGTATTTCGATCAAGCCGACTAAAGCATGGCTAGGCATGGTTGTTCTAAAGTCTTCACCATCTTTTGCCATTATTCAATCACCTCTCTATATAATCATTCATGTTCTCTCATGCCAATTTTACAGGGTTTCTGTGTGATTTTATCCATGTCTCATTTCCTTTATGAAGAATTCAGATTCTGTTGTCCATGGTTTTTGCTTGGCTTGTGTCCCAAATGGTCTCTCTCCAGTACTCTGGGTTATTGCAGTCCGTTGTATCTCCTCTTTGCACAACTGTGTACATTCGCACTCGTAGTCATGGCCCTAGTTTTCCGGGTTGAACCTAATAATATGAAGCTCCTAGATGAGGATCCGAAGCTCCTAGCCAAAGTAGAGGCAGTCGGGTGGCTCCCCTTTTTTAATAAATTTACAGACTCAAACCCTGAAGTTACCAGATTGTTTGCCCTCTTGCTGGTTAATGGCAGAGCCAAGGTGTCCGACCTTCAGTTCGCGGTGGATGAATGCATAGTCGCCTTGGCCATGGACCTACCTTTAGCAGGTGAACGCTGGTTTAAGTCTAAAGAGATGAAATCCACCAAATAGAGGCAAATTCTAAAAAACCCCTGCCAGGAAGTGTCTTTCAGGGCTGGTGTTTCACATAGGTATTTTAAAAGGGAATGGAGGCCTGTGTTAGAGGTCATTCATAGGTACGTTACTTGTGAGGGTCGTCTTTCTTTTGCGTATGTATATCACCTTAGGCTAATGACTGTTTTTCTTGGTCGGCCTATCAATTTCCTTATTATCTAGTTCAGAGTATGACTAAGATGTCTGTGGCCATCAAGAAAGGGCCTAAAAATATTGGTCAAAGTCTTTACCACCATGGTCTCGTTAGAATTCTAGTGGAAATGGAACTGTCTAAATGGAAAGAGACTTAGGATCATTTTCTTGAACAGAACGTTTCATGGTGTTTTCCCACTACCAATTTGACTGCGCAAAGGAGTGTTCTTAGCATCGGCAGCCTTTTAAAACCCCAATTCTACCTCCACATAACCCTCTACCAAACCCTGATGCTCATGTAAACTCTAGCGTCCAAAAGAATTGTGCTCCCGCTCCTCTGCAAAGTCCCGATTCTCCCATGTGTCCTAAATGGAAGAGAGAGTCTGTAAACACTTCCTTGGTAACCCCGAACCATGGTGATGGACCTTGTGGATAGATGAGTAAAACACCAAGTGTTAGGGTTTCAGGTAGAATGACTAGGAGTATGGTGGCTAAAGCTAATACTGTTAAGCCCTCTGTGAAGGATAGTAAAGACATAGAAATGATTGTATTAGAAAATGAGGAGCATGGACTCGTCTCTCATGATCTCCCTGATGTGGATCCCGAGCCTGTGACTCACCCAGTGGAACATAGCCCTCATATTCCTGATATGGATCCCAAAATGGATTCTGTGCTAGATCCTAAAATCAAGGGTAAACCTGCTGAAGGGGATGGAGCTGGTTCATACCGATTTAGTGAAATAGTCCACCCACTATTCATCAACTGCTTGCTTGATAACATACGTCATATGGAAATAGAAATGAAAGAGGTTGTGGCACTTAATGATTCTGTGAAGGCTGAGAACACGAGGTTGCAAGAGAACTCTGATTCAGCTGAAAAATGTATCCTACGTTTGAAACAACACAAGAACACGTTAATCCAAAAAGTTCATAAACTCTCCCGTAAGAATCATAAAAATAAAGAAAGAATTCGCGAGTTGAATGCTTAGGTCACCTTGATGCAGCTAAAGGGTCCCTCGCAGGGTCCATTTTCTCAAATACCGGCCACTGGTGTGAACATACAGGTTTACAATATGCCTATTAGATCATAGCATTTTTGGGATACTCACATTTTGTACAGATGCCTAGAAAATAATTTTAGGTTTTGAAGTATGTAAATAGAAGCAGCAAATGATATGAGGTTATTTTATTTTCTAGGTATTGTTTTCAATTAATTACTTAGTCATGTATTTAGGATAATTACCCTCGCGTTTTGTACTAATTCTTACTGTTTTGATATTGCAGATGATTTGGTCAGTTTTCCAGATGCGCCTTCTAGGGATTTTGATGATCACTTGTAGTATCATTCAATTTTGCTATTTTCTTTTCGCAGTTTTATATGCTTTGTCACTTTCCTTTGGAGAAATGTGCAAACGTATTACGTTGAGTTGTCGATCTATTCTGGGTTAGCTTAAAGATTCATGTCATGTATTAAATTTTGATGTTATCATCCAAATATATATGATATATTATTTTTGTGTATTGTCTTTGTATTTCTCAGAATTTCTTCTGAAGATTTCGAGATTGTCTGCACAGCATCGTTAATTACAAGTCAATTCCAGGATTAATGTTGTTATGCTCCTAATCAGGATAGGGTATATAGGATGTATGTGTGTTAGTTTTTCATTTAACTCATAGAAACTATATTGAATCTGATCTTCATAGTTACACTTTGTCAAATTATCATTCAATCTTATTATGGATGCATATGTGTCTATATTATAACATATATGATTGGGTTTTAGTTCGTTAACATTTTCTTTATCATTTTTTCCTATAGACATATGTTAATTGGTTTAACTAGATGAATTTTTAGTTATCATTTGTGTATCATATGAACTAACTTTGTAATTAATAAGTCTTAACAGTTTCTTTTGTATATTCATACTTGTAGTGTAGCACATTATTTCTTTCTTTTGATTCTGCTCCTGTAATTGGGAGTGATCATAAGAGAAGGAAACAGATTCTTAATCCCGTCAGAGACAACTATCTAATGACTGGGAGTAGCCTTTGAAAGCTCTTGGATCAGGTTGCCTCTTAGTTGACTATTGCGCTGATTCGGCCTGTCAACAATGGCACTAGAAGGAGGGCCAGATTAAGAGAATGGATGATGAAAACCATCCTGTTCACAACATTAATCAACCCTCTACTCCTCAATTTACACCACTTTCCCGATCGGGTGAATTACAATCGTCATCCCAACCACAAAAATTCTAGTCATCACAATTAGATGAGACCCCGTTGAACAATACTGTTCGAAGTCTTATTCATCAGTTTAGCTCTAACGATGCCCATCCCCCTGAAGAACTTGACCAATTCGAACAAGCCGTCAATGAATCCCACAGGATTTTAACTAGGGCTTATTCAAATCTCACTCGGATCCAACCCATCGAATTTCCTCTTCCACAGATCAAACATCCACGCACTCTCCACACTGAGTCTACTTCTGACGAATAGTCACAAGATTTAGGTGTCTTCCCTAAACATCAATTACGATAGCTTCTAACAGGCACCGATCAACCTTCATCCTCTTTAGGACCACCTGCCACAGGAGGGTCTGGTCAACCCCTATCACCACCGCATACACCACCTCACATTTTTCAAAAACCACCTTCTCCACCTCCATCACCAAGGAACATGGAAAACCCAAACCCCAATGCCAATTTGCCATTGTTAGCACAGGATGCGGTCGTTGTTCCAGGTGATCAAAATCCTTTGCCAAAACATCCCGAGAAATTGTTGCCCAAATTCAATCCCGAGCTAAAAGAGCCTGTAGAAGACCATGTTAAGAAATTCATGCTAGGAATTTGGCGTTTGAATGTTGAGCACGAAGATGTAGTATGCCGGCTGTTCCCTTACACATTTGAGGGAAAATCCTCGACCTGGTATTCCTCACTTACTGCTAGCTCTATTACCAGTTGGAATGACTTCGAGTTGGCTTTCATGAATAAGTTTGGAGACGATAAGACTCCAGCCGTGTTGGTTTTGGAATTATCTAGGATCCGTATGGAAACCAAGGAGAAATTCAAAGACTTTAACCAGAGGTTCCTGACTCTTAGAAACAGAATCCCTGCCACCTCAAGGCGAGCTGAAGATGTCACTATTGAATTCTATACTTCAACTTTACCCGTGTTTATGGCCATGTTTGTCAGCAGAGCTGCCAAACCCACTCTCACTGAAACCTTTGACGAAGCCATTTAGGTCAAGAAGGACATGTCTTCTATTAAGACAAACCCCAGGGTAGACACAGATTCTGCCTCATCTTCTCAAAAAAGGAATGAGGATCCTTCCAAAACCAAAAACCATGATAAGAAGGATCAAGACGCACTAGACTTAGGAAGCGTGTAGAGAGTCATAAAGAAGCTATCCAACGAAATCATTGATCTAAAGAAAAGAAATTTTGAAAGTGTTCCGAATAAAGATCAACCCAGGAAGCCTTTTAGAAGACCATTCCCAAATGCAGCTGCTAAACAGACCCCGCCTTCTGAGACTAGTAATGTAGATGAAATCAATAACTTCCTAAAATTATTGGTCTCAGGCTTAGAAAATTCAACTGAAAATGAAACCCAATCTTCAGGACAGAATTCTGAGGATGCCCAAAATACAACTAATAACACCGAAGAACAACCTCCTCAAACTATTGGTCACTTCTGGGATACCACAGAAGTGACCGACGATGAAGAGGTCACTGCCATAAATGTCAATCAGCATCAATATAATACTAGGAGTAAGAAAGATCAGTCCTTAGGGGAACCCTCCACAACACCTACAGATGACAGTTTAGTTGTCAAAACAAGAAACCAACCTTAAAACACTAAGTCTACTTCTTCTCTCGATTTAGAGTATGATCCGGTTGAGGATTTGAAGAAACTCAGAGACAATATTTCTATCTTCGAGCTCCTCAAATTGCCTGCTATTCGAGACAAGATTATTCAAGGGGTTTCTCTAAATAAAAATGCCAAAACTTCCTCCACTCAAAATAGTTCTGTTAGTACTAAAGAAATCCAACAAAAGCTTCAGTTAATGCCTCGTCCATAGGTAAGAAATCAGATTCCTCGACTCCTCCTTTTTTGCTCGCATTTGAAATCTGCAATCGTAAGGTACACAATTGTATGATAGATTCATGGGCTTTGAAAAATGTCATGCCATATTCGGTATGTAAAAAACTTAATGCAACCCCCGTCCCATGTGATACGAAAATTGTGCAACTTGACCGATCTAATGTAAAGGTAATAGGGAAGCTAAATGAAGTACTGATAAGATTAAACTCAAACCCTCAGGTTCATTTCATCATTGACATAATTGTTACAGATATCCCTGAGGCGTATGGATTATTCCTTAGCAGAGATTGGTCTGAAAAATTGAAGGGATATTTTGCAACGGACTGGTCACACTTATGGATGCCTCATAATGGTCACCCAAACAAAATCAGGATTGATCGAGAGCATTATATGAAGCACACGGTCACCAAATTGGATGACTCAAACGAACCAGTGTTATTTGCTGATACTATAATGGGAAATTATATGGTGGATTCCTTTTTTGGAAACTTTGAGGCTGAAACTTCGTCAGTCCGAAGTTTTTCATTTTACGCAAGTTACAGACGAAATTCCAACTGTAAATATTGTACATTTGGATTTGAATAATGGCCTCTGGTCCCTATACTTTGACGGATCTAAGTCAAAGGAAGGGGCTGGGGCTAGTTGCTTGTTAATAGATCCCCACGGAGAAAGGTATTTTTTTGCTTGCAGGTTGGAATTTGAGTGTACCAATAATATTGTTGAATATGAAGACCTTATTCAAGGGCTGAAAAAGGAAATAGATCTAGGAGCTAAATCCCTGGTAGTATTAGGAGACTCTAAAATTATCATTAGACAGGTACGCAACACTATACATTGCATTGCTGGTCATCTAAAAAATTACCAGATAGAGGTGTGGAATTTATTATTATCATTTGAATCTTTTAATATAAATTCCATTCCTCGTTATTTGAATCAGGAAGCAGATCTGTTAGTGAATGTTGCTTCAAGGCTAATTCCATCTGAAGGGATATTTGCTGATTCATTCTCTGTCGAACTGCTTTTCAGGCCTTCCATACCTGATAATATTGTCAATTGGAGAGTCTTTGACCATGACGAGCAATTAATGGAATTTTTTACCATGAAGGACACCTTCAAAGACGCAGTCATCGATGAGATAACTCATGATGAAGATCTGTACAACTCTTCGGTAATTCATAAACCTTGTTCGACTGAAGAATCTCTTAATCAGGTCAGTACTATTCCTAAATCTGTGATTAAACTTGAGAAGTTCTATGATTTGAAGGACAAATTTAAGGGTGCAAGGAACTGTAAAACCAACAGCTCTACTATGCAATCTGAAGTCATAAATTTAGGCACTGAACATAATCCTCAATGTGTCAATCTGGACATATAACTCTTAAACAAAAAAATATTAAAGAAAAAATAGCCTTCATACAACTCTTTAATGAGTTTAAAGACATTTTTTCTTGGACATATGATGATCTCAAGACATTTGATCCAAACATAATGCAACATGTCATCTCGATGAAACAACAGGCTAAACCATTCCAGCAGAAATTGAGAAAAATGCACCCTAGCCTGGAACCGGCTGTTAAGAAAGAGCTTAACAGACTCCTAGCTTCCAGAATAATATTTCTAGTGTGACATTTACAATGGGTGGCAAATATCGTTCCGGTTAGAAAGAAAAATGGTGAGATTAGGTTATGTGTCGATTTTCAAAATCTAAACAAGGTTTTTGAAAAAGATAATTATCCCGTTCCCCCTATGGAAAAGGTCTTACAACAAGTTTCTGGATCTGAAATGTTCTCACTTTTAGATGGCTTCTCGGGATACAATCAAGTATTAGTATCCAAAACAAATCAGTTGAAAACAACCTTTAGAACCCCTTGGGGAACTTATGCTTACAGGAAAATGCCATTTGGTTTAATTAATGCCGAAGCAACGTTTCAAAGGGTGATGGATATTGCGTTCAGAGGCCTAATCAGCCAATCTGTTGTAGTTTACCTAGACGATGTAACTATTTTTTCAAAAAATAGAGCTGATCACCTAACACATCTCAGGAGGGTTTTTGAACGTTGCAGGAAATATGGGATCTCCCTGAATCCCAAGAAATATATCTTCACTGTTACAGAAGGAAAATTATTGGGTTTTGTAGTTTCAAAACAAGGTATCAATATTGATCCTGAACGAACCCAAGCTATATCACAGATTTCTATGCCTACCTCAAAGAAAACTATGCAATCATTTCTAGGGAAAATAAATTTTGTCTCCAGGTTTATTCGTGGGTTCATTGAGATTGTCAAACCCCTTCAGAAAATGATTAAGAAAGATGCTGATTTCAAATGGTTTGCTGAAGAAAAGCAATCATTTCACGATATATTAAAGGCTATTTCTGAAGCACCTACCTTAACGAGCCCTGATTTCTCTAAACCATTTATTGTGTACACCTTTGCATTTGATTCTTCATATGTCGCTGTTTTAACACAGAAAAATCAGGAAAACAATGAATCTCCCATTGCTTTTACAAGTTCCAGCTTCAAAGGCACAGAGCTTAATTATCCAGAAGTAGACAAACAGGCCTTTGTCGTTTTTAAGTCAGTAAAACACTTTTGGCCATATCTGCTGAAGTCTCATACCAAGGTTATTGTGCCATATTCCGCAGTGAGAAATCTTTTGGTGTCGAAAGACTTGCGTGAAAAATGAGCCCATTGGGTTACAACACTTCTGGAGTATGACATGGAAATCAAGCCTTTGAAGATTGTCAGAGGACAGGGACTTTGTAAGTTAGCAACCGGATCCTCATACATGTCAGAATTTGATCTGCACTTTATCGATGAACATTCTTTATTTGAAAGGGAAGTTGTTCCAATCTTAGCCCCCTCTAATTCTTGGTATCATGACATTAAGTTTTTTCTATTGCATGGAAATTATCCTGAACATTTAGATTCACGTAGCAAAAGGGCTTTGACATTAAGATCTGCCCCTTATCGGCTGATTGATAACGTTCTGTTCAGAAAAAATTTCAAAGGGGTTCTCCTTCGTTGTTTAGAAAGAAATGAAGCTGATAGTGTGTTGTCTCAACTACATGCAGGGCCAGCTGGGGGACACTTTGGCGGGGAGACCACTGTACATTAAGTACTCAAAGCTAGTTATTACTAACCTACTTTGTTCAAAGATGCATATGCCTTTGCTAGGAAATGTTAGGAGTGTCAGAGAGCAGACGGAAGACTTAAGAAAGTGGAATTACCTCTCCAGCCAGTGACTGTTGAAGCTCCATTTCAACAATGGGTTTTGGACGTTGTTGGTCTGATTACACCAGCTTCCTCATAGCAGCACAAGTACATTCTAACAGCCACGGATTATTTCACCAGATGGATCAAAGCCATTCCTTTGCAAATGGTTAACTCAAATCAGGTGATATCATTCTTGGACTCTTCTATTGTCACAAGGTTTGGCGTTCCAGAATCTTTGATCTTTGACAACGCAACTTATTTTTCTTCTTTAAAATTAACAGAATATGCATTGGAAAAAGGTATAAAATTGAAGTATTCAGCGAATTATTATCCTCAAGTTAACGGGTTAGCTGAATCCTCCAATAAAAATTTAATCAAGATTCTAAAATGCACAGTGGTCAATCATCATAAAAATTGGCACAAAGCCTTATCAAATGCCGTGTGGGCTGACAGAGTGACTCCCAAAGCTGCCATAGGTAATTCTCCTTTTTTCTTGGTATACGGTAAAGAAGCTATTCTACCTCCCCATCTATTTTTACCCTCTCTACGGCTCTCCCAGTCAGTGCAGGAAACATGATGTTCTACCATGGAACATCAGATTAATACTCTGCTTAAACTGGAGGAAGAATGAGAGTTAGCCAGAAATAAATTTGACCAACACCAGAAAACAGTGAAACACTGGTTTGATCACAGAAAATCATCTAGTAGAGATTTTGAAGTAGGTGACCTAGTTCTGAAATGGGACAAAGCACACGAAGAAAAAGGAAAGCATACTAAGTTCCAATGCCTGTGCCTGGGACCGTTTATCATTACAGAAAAGCTTGGTCCCAGCACATTCAGGTTGAAATGCTGTAGGGAGACATCGAGAACCTTCCAGTAAATGGTCATCTAATCAAAAAATATTTCTGTTGATACCCCTTAGGGGGATCATTTAGTACATATGTTGTGTTATTTTCTTGGTGTTTGTGCCAGAAATTGTTCCTAAGGCTAGGGGAACAAGCCAACACAATCTCAAGAGAAAAACTCAATTCAAACTAGGGTTTAGGGTTTTGTTTAT